>JXCR01136674.1:4802-19281 GCA_002079205.1 Phalaenopsis hybrid cultivar | reverse complement strand
AGCCTTAACATCCGTTGAAGGGGGCCTCACACCGATCTTTGGAGAGTTTGAAATTTGAAGGAATCATAAGCTTTAACATCCATTGAAGGGGGCCTCACAACGATCCTCGAAGAATTTGAAATTTGAAGGAATTAGAAGCCTTAACATCCATTGAAGGGGCCTCACACTGATCCTCGAAGAATTTGAAATTTAAAGGAATTGGAAGCCTTAACATCTATTGAAGAGGGCCTCACACCGACCCTCGGAGTATTTGAAATTTGAAGGAATTAGAAGCCTTAACATCCATTGAAGGGGGCCTCACACCGATCCTCAGAGGATTTAAAATTTGAAGGAATTGGAAGCCTTAACATCCATTGAAGGGGGCCTCACACCGATCCTCGGAGAGTTTGAAATTTGAAGAAATCAGAAGCCTTAACATCCATTGAAGGGGGCCTCACACCGATCCTTGGAGAGTTTGAAATTTAAAGGAATCAGAACCTTTAACATCCATTGAAGGGGGCCTCACACTGATCCTTGGAGAGTTTGAAATCTGAAGGAATCGAAAGCCTTAACATCAATTGAAGGGGGCCTCACACCGATCCTCAGAGAATTTGAAATCTGAAGGAATCAGAAGCCTTAACATCCATTGAAGGGGGCCTCATACCGATCTTTGGAGAGTTTTAAATTTGAAGGAATCAGAAGCCTTAACATCCATTGAAGGGGGCCTCACACAGATCCTCAGAGAATTTAAAATTTGAAGGAATCGGAAGCCTTAACATCCATTAAAGGGGGCCCACACCGATCTTCAGAGAATTTGAAATTTGAAGGAATTAGAAGCATTAACATCCATTGAAGGGGGCCTCACACCGATCCTAAGAGATTTTGAAATTTGAAGGAATCAGAAGCCTTAACATCCATTGAAGGGGGCTTCACACTGATCCTTGGAGAATTTGAAATTTGAAGGAATTATAAGCCTTAACATCCATTGAAGGATGGNGGGCTTCACACTGATCCTTGGAGAATTTGAAATTTGAAGGAATTATAAGCCTTAACATCCATTGAAGGATGGTTCACACCGATCCTCAGATATGGGGAGTCAAAATTTGGGTACTGACCTCAAGAGTCATATGAAAACAGTGTAGAGAGTTTATGATGTTGAATTTGCAGAAATGTGTCATGTGAAAAGGTTGATTTTGTTGAAGAAGATTTGCAGAGTTTTGTGAGGTTTTGTGCAGAATGTGAAATTCCACAGGGATGTGAAGAGAGTTATGCAGATAAAGATGGTTGTGTTGCGNGAGTTTTGTGAGGTTTTGTGCAGAATGTGAAATTCCACGGGGATGTGAAGAGAGTTATGCAGATAAAGATGGGTGTGTTGCACGCACAAATAGTAAGAAACTCCGAAAATGAGAGAACCCACTCAACATATTCATTTTCTTTTCTTGTTGTTTTTATCACATTTAATTTTTTTCAAAACATGTCTTTAAAATTTTAATTTTAGTGGGTTGATTTTGAAAAGAAATCCATTTTGTTGTTTATTAATTTGTGATTATTTAAATTTGAAATTTATTTATTGTTAAAGATTTGTTATTTTTTTCCTTGTTCATTGAAATTCTGAACCAACGCGTTGTCGTGGCTTCCATCCATCACACAAAGAGACAATTGACAAAAAGGCACATTTCTGAGAGAAATTTCCATCAATCTGCTTTAATAAAGATGTTACAGATTGAACATAGGCTGACGCCTCAAAAAGGTACAATATATAGTCCATGTCAAAATACATTCAGAACATCTCATGCTGTGCATACATTGTAGGCTGAATATATCAGATACATATCATGTTGCTATAATTAAAAAAAAAGTGAACCCTCTGACCATCTGTACTAGGTACGACGAGCTCCTGATCAAGCAGACCTCTAAGCCATGCTTTAGGATAAGAGTTCCCTTCGCATTTACTTAGAGGTACAACCCTCTCATAGCTCGTACGACAGTAGCTCTTCTAGCTCCGAGTCTGGCTGGAATCTATATGGTATTTTTCTGTCATCCATCCTGGGGAAAGTCACAGACGCCCTACGGTGTCGTACCCCTGTAATGCAATGTTTGGCGACATCTGCACCGTTGCCTTTAAGAACGAGCACTGAGCCAACTAGTAGAGGAATCTCCACAGATCCTCTGAACTCTCGAGGGCCGACGATATCGATTTCTTTCCCAAATAATATATTGCTCTTGCTCAAAAATGAGACCGTGCAGAAGGGTCTTACAAAATCATGATGATCGATGTGAGGAGGTATGCAGTCACCTTCGTCGTAGATGTTGATAATACAACTATTTGGAATGCAGGTAGCAGACATAATACTCTATTTGACCATTTTTTTGATCATCCACTTTATCATTAGCGGTAGCGGATATACTTGGTCGTGTCTGAGGATCCCAGGCAGATTCACCTGTCTATCATTTGTGAAGTTGTAGCAGCAGACACACTGAATAGTAATCCTCCATTTTCCTCGCATCCATTTTTTTGGCTCGGAATAGGTCCTTTCCATAAGTAAACCTGCTTGACTTCTATCCCTTAGGTAAAAAATGCAATCAAGTATATTTTTTTTGTCAGTCTCTGAGAAGACTCTGGTATAGAGTTCTAATCCCTCCAGTATGTTGATGAATTTTCCCTGAACTTCTTCGTAAACTTCAAATTCTCTTTTATTTACTTTGCTTATTTTGTAGTACTCTATCGTACTAGGGGTCGGTAGCTGTCACAGGCATTCCTCCCTCCGAGCATTAGCAGGAACCAAAACTGGAGCTGGTTGATCTGGAACATGAGACTAGGCGTCTAGCGGGATGTATGATCCCGGGCTCCATGGTACATACTGATCTATCCCTAGTGGGATGTATGGCTCATCCATCATAAAATCTAAAATCTGAGACCCGTCGGTGCTGGAGGTATACTCTTCTAATGTATTGAAACGTTGTAAATGTAGCATATTGCAATCTAGGCATTATACAAATGCCCCTATGGCTGATGTCCATGTTGGTATTTCAGCGTTGCATGTCGAGAAACCCTTGCATAAAACATCCGAAACTGAAAGTGTATCTAATTCTATCACAAACCTTGGTTCTTCATCCATGATGGGTAGGCTAGTAGAAGTTTCTTTCAGGTCTGGATCATAAATATGCCCCTTAGGAATAAGGGTGTGCAAGTTGTTCGTCTCTCTCTGATGTTTGTGTTCCTGTCGTAGAAAAGCCCTCTGCTTCTTGCGGCTGGTGTTCCTGCATTGTGTTCTACGAAGCGAAGTACTTGGCAGTTGTTCATTGTTGGCAGCTACTAAGCCTCCAGCTGGTGTAGCTACCAAGGAGGGCAGACGACTAGGCCCTTCCATCGGATCTTGCTCTTTTATCGCGTTCTTGCCTTTGTGTGATACATTATCTTTGGTAGTCACCCTCAGCAGTGAGGACAATCCCTCTTTCTTTTTGTAGCTGAATACATCCATGAGAGGGCCTTCGTAGTCCATGTCAACCTGGTTAAAATCCATGTTGAAGTCTATGGTACCGCCCTACGGCGCCATCTCCTCATTTAGTGCGAGGTTCCAACCATCCTTGAAAGCAAAAATCAGCCTCTGTCCAGACATTTTTCTGCAAACGATAGGAAAAACGTCAGTGGGCCAAAAATTAGCATGAACAAGAACAAAACAAAGTATTTATTGAAGTGAATTTTAACTTATTTTAGTGAAATGAATTGCTTATTTATGTATGAATTTTGTTTAAATTTTTAGGGAACATTATACTCAAACGTGGAAAGGAGAGAATTTGAAAAAAAAATTTCTCAAAATTTTCATTATATTGAGGTTAATTACAAAATTTGGACCTGGTCATAGAAATTTGACCGCATAGATAACCCCAAAACAATCAAAGTTTCAAAGTTTTAAAGCAAGAAAAGGCAAATGGCATCAGGCTGAGTAATAGGTTTTCAGGTATCGTCCATTTATCGGTAACATGGGTATTTCGCCTTGAAAGTCCACTAACTGGTAGGCTCCTCCTGTGCAGACCTTTTCAACGATAAATGGTCTCTTCCAAGTTGGCTTGAATTTCCCACCTATTTTGTGGCATGCAAGAATAGGTCTTTTGAGCACAAGTACGAGGTCACCAACTTTGAATGTCCTTGGGCGGACCAATTTGTCCTGGGCTTGTACCATCTTCGCCTGATAAAGCTCCAAATGTGGTTGTGCTTCTAGTCATTTTTCCTCAAGACTTTCCAGTTCTTTAAGTCTGAGTTTTGCACTTTCTCATACCATGAGCTGATTGGCAACAACAACTCTAAGAGACGGTGTCTAGATTTCTAGCGGTAGCACAACCTCAGACCCGTACAGAAGCACATAGGGTGTACACTAATTGGGAGTCCTGAAAGTCATCTGGTAGGCCCACAAGGCTTCTAATAGTTTGTTGTGCCAATCCTTTTTATTTTCATCCAGTGTTTTCTTCAAAATTTGTACCAGTGTTCTGTTGAAGGCTTTGGCCAGACCATTTGCTCTGAGATAGTAAATCGTAGAGTATCTCCAACCTATCACATGTCTTTTAACAAAATTGTTGATCTTTGTGCTTCTGAAATCTGTCCCATTGTCGTAAATTATTCTTCGTAGCACCCCAAAATGGTAGAAAATTTGGCTTTTGAAATATTGAAGGGCGTGCTGTGCCGTAACCTCACGTAACGGTACTGCCTCTGCCCATTTGGAGAAGTAATCTGTGGTAGCAAGTATAAACCTGTGTCCTTTGGAAGATGGAGGGTCTATCAGACCTATTAAGTCTATGCCCCAACACTCAAATGGCCACGAGGCAACAGTTGGGTGTGGCACATTCGAAGGCTGGTGTAAGACCACCCTGTGCACTTAGCATTGGTGACATTTTTTGGCTGTATCCATGTAGTCGAACATCATTGCTGGCACAAGTCTTTTGATCTTCATTTTCATTTTCAACCCTGACTGATGGGCGCCACACAATCCGACATTTACTTCTTTGATAATATTTTGTGCTTCGGCTCTGCTCAAACACTGTAGCCACATTTGGTTGAACGATCTTCTGTAGAGAAAGTTTCTCACCAGGGTGTAAGCCAGCCCTTTTCGTGATATGATGTGCTGCAGACTTGTCTTCTCGTAGCTTCCCAGTATGCAAATATTCTATTAATGGCTTGCGCTAATCTTCACTGATCTCTGTAAATATATTTATTATTTCTTCTTTTTCAAGATTATGTAGAGTTTTGAGATCAATCTGGGACAAGAATTGTTTTCCTTGCACTGTGATTTCAATGGAATCCTCCGGAGGACATGCCATTTCCTTAGCATCGACATGGGCATTATCTCCCCTAGGAATCTGGTAGAAAGTCACATTGGGGATTTGCTCCAGGAGCTTCATCGTGTACTGATGGTATTCTGCTAATCTTGGTTTCAAAATTCAGTATTGTCCAACAACTTGCTGGATGACGAGTTGGGAGTCACCATAGATGGAAATGTTTGTTATATCCATTGAGATTGCCATCCCTAATTTGATGATTAAAGCTTCATACTCTGCTTCATTGTTGGTGCACGGCTCTGTTAGGTGGTATGAGAATCTCAACATACCCTTATATGGCGTGATAAAGATCAAACTAATCCCTGCTTTGTCTGGTATAACTGTGTCTGATCCTTTGTCTTTTCTGGCTAATGAAGCACCGCCGAAGTACATCTCCTAGCATTGCTCACTAGAGAATTCCATTTGTAATATTTGCTCGTCTAGTAACTCGTCGTTGAGAGAGGACCCAGCTGGCAGTTGGTGTGCAGCGAGAAAGTTTGCTAGTATCTGTCTCTTGATAGCACGCAAGGGAACAAAAGTTATATCAAATTGCAATAAGATCATTGACCATCTTGCTAAACTTCTGGAGAGTGTTGGTCGAGTCATCAGATATTACAATGAATTAACTTTCAAAATTAAGGTAATCTTATGAGAAAGCATGTAATGTCTAAGCTTTTGAGCGGTGAAAATTAGCGTCAAACAATGCTTTTCAATAGGTGGATACCTTATCTCCATCGGTATTAAGCGACGACTCAAGTAATAGAGAGTATTTTCTTTACCCTCTTCATTTACTTGGGCTAAGAGGGCTCCAAGAGAGTCATCTAAGGCCGCGGTATAAAGTATCAACAGTTTCCCCGAGATAGGGGTTGCCAAGATAATATGTGTCATTAAATATTATTTAACGTCCTCGAAAGCCTGCTGACATTTCTATTCCTAAATACATTTAGAGTCCTTTTTAATTAATGCCGAGAAAGGCTGACACCTACCTGAGAGATTATAAATAAAGCGTCTCAGATATGCCAACTTCCTCTGGAAGGAACTTAATTATTTTAGGGTCTTAGGAGGAGGCATATCCAAGATAGCTTTAATTTTATCCGGATCAATCTCGATTCCCCGATGATGGACAACGAATCCAAGAAATTTCTTAGAAGTAAAGCCAAAGATGCACTTTAAGGGATTCATTTTAAGGTCATATCATCGTAATTGTTCAAACACGATCCTTAAATCATACAAATGGTTTATTCTTTGTTTACTTTTGATGACCAAATCATCCACGTAGCATTCTACTTGGTTGTGAGAGGTCGTTAAAAATTTTCATCATTGCACGCTGATATGTTGCTCTGGCGTTCTTTAGTCACAACAACACAACTTTGTAGCAGGAAATTCCAATCAGTGTTCTGATGGTTGTAAGTGATGCATCCTCGAGAGCCATCTTAATTTGGTTTTATCTTGATGATCCATCCATGAAGGAGAAAATTTCATGTGTTGAAGCGATATCCACGATCATCTCTGGTATGGGTAGTGGAAATTCTTCTTTTGGACATGCCTTGTTCAAATCTCTGAAGTCGACACAAACACGGATATATCTTTTTTTCTTATTAACAGGTACAATGTTAGCCAACCATGTAGGGTATTGTTCTTCTTTCACAAATCTGGTGTCTTTTAATTTTTTTCACATCGGCGATGACTTGTTGTTCTATTTTTAGACGCTTTCTCCTGGGAGCTTGTTTTACTGGGGTTATATTCTTGTCCACCCCAAGTTTATGGATTGCAACTTCTGCAGACAGTCCTGGCATTTCTTCATAGCTCCATGAGAAGCAATCTTTGAATTTTTTAATAGTTTGATCAATTCTGCAGATTCTTCGTCATTGAGTAGAGAACTTACAAATGTAGGCCAGGGTTGTTCTTCAGTCCCGAGGTTAATCCCTTTCAATTCATCAATGGTAGATTTAATTTCCTCCTTAAATTCTGAAGGAGCATCTTCAGTTGATCAGTAGAGTCATGCTCTATATCGATGCAATTCTCTTTTGGCTCACCAGTAACAACCATGCAAAATTTAGAATCATCGACTGGTCTGACTGTACCAAATTCGAGACCCTCTTTTGAGTTTGGAGTTCAAATTTTACCATTCCATAATTTTTCAAAATGTTAAAATTTATCTTTTGGCATTTTTTTTATAAGTGTCCCTGTTGAATTAACTTTTGAACACAAGGCGAGAAGTAACCAAAAGGCAATTCCATTAATTCATTAGGATCATCATCAAAATTTACATATTTTTCAAGCTTAGTAGAAGTAGAAGCACGGTAAAATTTGATCGGATTTGAACCAACACAACAAACTTCCTTGACCTCTAAACTCTCGACCTTTTGAGGGAGAATCGGAGTAAGGGTTATAACATTAACATAGTGGTTTATCTGATCATACATTGTTTCATATTCATTTTTCTCTGTCTTCTAGGGATATCTCGTACCGAGGTTTCTTCTGTCTTGTCATCATTATCTCATCTTCAGAACTGTCTTCATCACCAACGTTGATGGTTGGCCTAATCCGTTCAATGATTAAATTGATCCTTCCTCGTCCACGTCCCCGACCTCGACCTCGGGTACACGAACTAAAAGAACCTTCACCAACTCGTTGTAAGAGAGTGGTGAAGATTGCTAAAGCAGAGTTGAATGACCTCCTCTTTGTAATTCTTCTAAATCTTCATCTTTATTTATGATAACTTCACGAGAGAAGACAGTCCTCTTTGGAGGCACGTAGTAGGCATCATCTTCGTGAATACCAACTTCATGCACTGAAAATGGTTGTAGGCCTCCTTTGATGCAATTTTCTTGACCATCTTTATGGTATTTGATGCACTGATGTAGAGATGATGGAACCATGTTGTGTTCATGAATCCATGGTCAACCTAGTAGAGCATTAAAAGAGGTCTCGGCGTCGATGATATTAGATTTAACGGCTGTCACGAGTTCTCCAACCTTCATAAGTAGTGTAATTGATCCAAGGGCTCTTTCTCCCTTTTGGTTGAATCCTCTTAACAGCATTTTATCGGGCGTAAGCTCTTGAGCTTCAATATCTAAATAAGCCAATGTTCGTAGGCTCATCAAGTTAAGAGATGCTTCATGATCTACTAAAACTCGGGACAAAACAAGTCTGCCGATGTTGACGGAGATGTAGAGGGGACAGTTGTGGTCAGCGGTACTGAGCAGCAAGTCTTCATCTGTGAAGGTTACCCTAGGCTGTTCTTTCAATGAACAAACTTCATCTAAGGATGTGCTGGCCAACTAAGCTAAGTAAATTTCTGGGTCAAGCAAAGGTGTAACCAGAGACTCTCTCATCTCCTTTGACAGGATCAAAGTGTCGTAGATGCTTAATCGGGTCGGCAACTTCCTAAGATGAGCTAGCACTTTGTAGTCTACTTTGTATGATCCTTTGATTTTATTTTGATTATGTGGTTCTTCCATTGGTGGAGGTGGAAGTATCTCTTCTCGGGTCATTATCTTCTTTCCTTTATCTATTGGAGCTATTCTTGGTGGTAACACTTTTCCGCTCCTTAAGTTAACTTCTGTGATTTCTTCTTCTTGAGATATCATTGTTGAATCTTCTGGTGTCTCTTCCTCTTTGTCAGAAAGATCTAAGTTGATGGTAAGTAGATTACTGTGATGCTCAATAATTGGCTCCTCGTTATTGGTGTCATTGTAAACGAATTCATAAGACTCGAGCATGATTTGAGGATCATTTTAGGGATCAAGATCGAAGTCAGATTGGTCATTATCAATTACGTTATCACCAGAAATAGTTAAAATGTAGCCAAAATCACAATCATTATATTCATAAGACTGTGTAGGGATAAAAAGATAATCATACAAAGTCAAGGGTTCGAGGATTTTCTTTCCCGAATTCGAGACAACCAATCTAGTAGAGGGAGCCCCTATCCTAACCCCATGCTATCAATCTTTGTAGTGACTCTTTTCTTCTCCTTCTTTGTCCTCGACAATGAAGACTTTTCTGACGAAACCTTCATCTCAGGCTTGGTATGCTGTGGACTCTGAATGGAGGCTTGTTTCAATGCAGACTAGATCTTATTCAGTATTTTCTTGGATGATCTGCTCCTGACCTCATTCCATACTTCTTCTCTGGTATATGCAGAAGATTGTTTTGATGGACCCTATATTTGATTGAGGACCCTCTTGAGTTCATCCCAAGTTGTACTACATTCATCTGTTCTAGTATACAGATCAATTGGGGAGATTGGCTCGGCCGAAATCATATTTATGGAACCTTTATCTGGTTCTTTTAAATATTCTTTCGGGATTGTTATGTTCTCTTCTTTAAGGTTCTTCTTGAGCCAGTCTTTAAAGACGAAGCATTTTTCTATAGTGTGCCCAAGCAACCAGTGGTATGGGCAATAATTTGGTTCATTCTTCTTATCCACCTCTTCGGGCTTCTTCGGATCTGGTAGTCTGAACTCCGGCTTCTTCATCAGACTTTTGAATATTCTAGGTTTAGCTTCATCTTTAAAAGAATACACCGTTTTACGTTGCTCTGACAGGGACATTTTCTTATCTCCTGTTCGTGGTGATCCCTCTTAAGGTAGTCATTGGTTGGATTGACTACTCTATTTCTGAGGGTACTGTGACGAAGACTGGCGATGCTCTTCTGCATATATCTTTATCAGCTGCTTTCATTTGTCAATGTTTGCTACTACTCCTGATTTCTTTTCAAACACTCTGGTCACCTTAGCCTTTTCGTGTGGCTCCATGTGCATAATTTTCTCTTAAAGACTGTTGGCTTTACTGAGTAGCTTCTCGAAGGATTTGATGGTGAGTCCCTTGAGCATGAAAGTTATTGGCCCATGAATGCTCTTTAGTAGAATTTCAATTGGATGATGTTCTTGCAACTGAGGTTCACATTTCATGCTAAGGTTTCTCCACCTCAAAAAATAGTCCACCAAAGTTTTGCTAGGCTTTTGTTTTTCCATCATGAGCTCTTCAATAGACACATGATGTTGTGCCCCGACAAATCTTTTCATAAATAACTGTTCCAACTCAGAAAATGCTTTAACTGACCCGTTGGGCAAGTCAGCGTACCACTCAAAAGCAATTCCTGACAAGCTGCTGAAGAACTACTGGAAGAGTAGAGCTTCAATTTTTCTCGTGTTGCCACAGCTGGGTCGGAAATGTGCTATATGCTGTCTGGGATTTCCAGTCCCACCAAATATCTTAAAGTTTGGGGCAAAAAAACCCTTGGGAAAAGGCACGACATCGAATTCCTCTGGGTAAGGTCTACCCTTTAGAACCAATGCACCACCCTTAGATTGGGATAAGGCATCCCGCACTTGTTCAACCATTTGCTTGAATTCCTTTTCTGGCATGACATTTGTTGGAGAATCTTTCTTCAGTCGCTCATCTCTGTTTGCTGAAGCAACCTCTCTCCTTTCATTTGTGATGTGTATTATTTCTGGCTTATGATCTCTAGAGAAGCCTATTACAGCGCTTGTGATTTCCCCTGAATAGTGGCCATAGCAGTCATGGCTGCGGTCATTTCTTCTATTCTTTTCTCTAGTAGACTAACTTGCTCATCCCTTAGGAGGATAGCCCTACGCAGCTCATCTACGACATTCTCTTTGGTGTGAGGTTGATCCTCGTGTGCAAATGTGGTGGCTCTTGTTTTGATTACATGGACATCCATGAAATCATCCTTTAAGTAATCATTGTAATCGAAATTTTCATTGTTGCTATCGACGGAAACTCTGTGTTCTCAAGCTAACTTAGAAATCTCAATCCTGAGTTTCTCAACTTTCTCTTCAATTATTGATTCCTTGATTGCTTTAAGATCTGGAGGACCCTGATGGACTTCCTCTATTTGTTCCTCCATTTTGCTGGTTATTGTTGCGACGATGTTAGATATTTCAGATCCTGGTTTCATTTCCTGTCCTTGTCCTATGGGCTTACCGGACGGTATCGGTGCAGTGACCTTGGGTACCCATACCTTTTTCTTTTTCGACGATGATGTCTCATGATGGAGTGTCTTAGTAGAAACATCAATATTTCGAGGAAAAGTATGCTCCCCGTAGTGTAGACCGGCTACAGTGTTAGGTAATCGTCTTGTGTTTGCCTTTGGGATTGTAGAAATATCTCCATAATGGGTGACGGGTAAGATTTTCAGACCCGGTCTTGACTTAATCGGTAGACGGCTTACGGCCCTGGTGGCAGAATAATCAGTAGTAATTACTGCGATATCAACTTTGTTCCCTAAACGAAACCAAACGGGGATGCAAGTAGGTGGCACTCCCGTTGTCTAGTGGGACTGTCTGGCGGACTTGACGCCCTTCAAAATTTCCTTCTTCATGTAAGGGGAAATTGCATCTCCCACTCGTTTAAGTAACTCACTAATTGAACATCCTTCTTTGGCAACTAGCCTTCTAAAAATTGCACTAACTCGAGTGATAGAAGTGAACTTCTTTCTCTCCTCACCGTGTCCATAAAGTGGTGACAATGCGGCAGCAATCCTTCGGATACTCTCATATTCATCGGTATCTGTCAGAGGATGGAATCTACTCCCTCGTATAAGTGGATAAATTTCCGGTAACACTTCTTCATCTTAATGAGGCTCCTCCTCAACAGGTGTATCCTTGGGAGCCTGGGCTTTGATGGCCCTATGAACTTTTCTGTTGTGGTTCCTCTTTTGAGTTTGGGTTAGCGGTACAATCCTTGAACTTGATCCAATTTCAAACACGGGTGGTGGGATAGTTAATCCTTCAGTTAAATCCTGAATAATCATTACTTTTTTCTCCACAATAGCAACGAGGCTAACAGGTTTGGCGGGTGCCATGATGACAGTAGTTTTAGACTTCTTGTAGGCAGTTCAGGCAAAATTCTGCAGATGGTTCTTGTATTTCCATAATGAAAATCTTCATCACTATAAATTGGGCTTTCCTGAGGATGACCTTGAGATCTTCAAATCCAGCTCCAAATTTGATGGTAGGAGCGAGGTTGCGGGCTTCATGACTCGTTGGTAGGTTGCAGGAAAAGGTCAACGTTGGTTAGGCCATTGCAGAAGGCTTGAAAACAGAAAGTTTCGGGGTTAGCTATATGGCCAAAAAACTCGTAATTTTTAGTGCAAGCACTGCAAGTAGTGGTTGATATATAGACCGGGCGGGTCTTAATTCATATGTGTTTTAATATTTTGTTTAAGAAAAAACAAGAGGTGTAAAGTTTAATTAATATAAGAAAATTTTCAAAGTGCGCGCAACATAACACGATTTGGTTTAATTTGCAAGATAACAAATCAAATTAGAAGGGTGATGTGAAGTATTTTAGGACCCAGTGTGGGACACAATTAATGGCAGACAACGCCCGTGTGGAACTAGTCCATCGACACACCTATTGGGTTTTCGACCACACACAAAAATTTAAAGAGTCCTTAATGGCCTTCTAAACCCCTCTGTTCAAAGATGGTTGAACAGCTAGTCTTGAAGTCAAAGGAGTTGGCTGTACCTTTCCAAGAAAAAAATGGGTAAAGTATGCCAACTGAAGAAGGGTAATTTGGTCCAAGAGGGACATAGACATTTTACTGATGTGTGGAGATAATATTTCTTGATTTGTATGGAGAGAAAAGCTTGTCCCTAGCGGAGTCACTAGAAGCTGTCGACGCTATTTTTGGTTGGAGTTTCCCGTAAGAAGCTGTCAGTCACTGGAATCAAACTAACCCCATATTTTTCATAGTTTAAATGAAAGAGCACTTTACCTCAAACCCTGTATCTATCTTGAAGGATAAACACAAGACTTGAGGATGAGACTCGATCAAATAAACTAAAGAATATATGACATTTGCCTGGTCTGCAAAACCTTTATATTTGCTGACAAGTTCACCTATTTAACATAAAGAATTAAATAGGGTTTATATTAAGCTAGGTTTGGACATGCTTCCTATAAGGGCAAGCCCCTATAATTAATTACATCTTAAATGACCAAAGTCACCTAAGAAGACTCTCAATAAAAATCAGGAAATATTATCTTCAAGGAGTTTCAAAGGGTAGGACTTTTCAATGAGATCGGACGTAGAGGTATGAAAGGGGATTAGTTCAAATTTGGAACATTTTGTTGTAGATTCCAAAGAAGGAAGAACTAGGGGATGTCATAGATCCAAAGGAGAACCTCAGTTACTTCCCAAGCTATCCTAATGTTTGACCTTAGTTTTGAGGAGAAATATTTAGGTGTTTTATCCTGCCAATTTTATTAGTTAGGGCTTACATTCATGTGAAATTATCACATAGATAGCCTGGAAGATGTGAGGATTTAGGACGTGACAAACGACAACCTCGGAATCCTAAGGCGAGTTAGAGCTTATATTGTATAGTAGGGTGACCGACCTTTTTGTAAATCAATAATTACAAGAATTTGATGACGCTACTAGAAGATTTAAACTCCAACAACAATGCCAAAAACTTGACTGCGACTTTATGTATATATGTTTGATTTAATTAAGATGTATATATATATAATATTCAATAATATTAAAGTCGATTTGTCAACGCAAGTATACGTATCGCTCAAGTAATATAGGGCTCTAATGGAGTCCTAGATATCGATCCCATAAGGATAAATATAATACTACGGACTAAGATTTAATAAAAAGTAATACTTCAACTACAACAACGTTCAAGTTGCTTATCTGTCACTAATATGCAATTGAAATAAGTAGATAATTTGGATAGTAACTAATTATAGAGAATAACGTTAATTGTGATATTCAATATATAAGAAAGCATCCTTCTCCTTGCCAAGAAATTATAGTGAATGGATAAAATGAATTAGTTCAATTATATTGTGCCAAATAGGAGCATACCTATTCCTTACCCTTTGGTCCATGCATAAAGAACATTGACTAATCCTATGCTTGGTTACTGATTCTGCGGCTAGGCTGGGAAGATACCGGCTCTCACTTTGGAGCTCCCACGTTCCCCTCACCTGAGGGCTAACATCTGCACATAATCACCCAAACGATAGGACCGAATTGGGGATTTTAGTCTGTCACGATAAGAAATTTCCCTATTTATTTGCACCCAACTTCCAAAAGCTTTGACCTCCCTGAATCTTGGATGTAATCTTCACTTTAGTTGTAAAACTCAACATATTTTAACAAATCAATTGGCCAGATTGAAAGTAAATTAAGATCGAAGTGA
>JXCR01136667.1:64097-90733 GCA_002079205.1 Phalaenopsis hybrid cultivar | reverse complement strand
TATATATATATATATATATATATATATATAAGTGAGTTTTGTGTTGTTTGTGAAAGTTTGTTGTTAGAATAATCTTTATCTATGTTTAGAAATGATCATTTAAGTTAATTAAAAGTTGATGTAAAGCGGTACGGAGCAGATTTCCGTAAAAATTGAAATCTGGTGAATTTGTGCTCTGGCGCATGATGTGCCAGAATGGTGCATGATGAGTCATTTTACAAAGCGATGGCGCATGATGCGCCAAAAACCCAAACACGCCTGATTGCCTGGAAAATCATAAAATCACACGGAGAAGCTCCATTTTCATTGCTTGAGTCATCTCCTACCTTTAAACCTCTACCTAGGGATTTACATTGAGGGCGATAGAGAAGATTTTGGAGGCCAAGAATCATAGATTTCATATTCTCTTGGTAAGAGCTTCACTTTAATTTAGAAATTTTTTATTTTCACCATATTTTTTTTAAATTGTGGAAGATCTAAAATTTGAGATTTTTGATGAAAAGCTTGAGGAAAAATCATGGTGAAAAGTTTCTCACCAAATAATCTTGCTTGAGGAGTTAATTTTTTATTTAGTAATTTATTTGGAATTTATTTAGATTTTCATAGATTTTTCATTGGCTCCCCGAGTGAAGAGAGGAAGGTCATCCGAGGATTTTGATTCACAAAGATTCATTAAATTTAAGGCCCAACATAGTGAGATTACTCAAATGGAGGCCAGAAGATTGATCCAAGAATAGGCATTTTAAAACCCAGGTAGCAAGATCAAAAGGTTGATCCTGGACAGAAACTAGGAAAGATTACGCTACTTCACTGCAATAGCAATTGTCCTCATGATTCGGGAGTTTTATGCTAACATGAGGTTCTCTGAGGTGATCACATCTTGGTTAAAGGTAAGCAAGTAGAATTTACTGTTGATCGAATCAATACTTATTATGGGCTAAGGAATATATATCATCATGAGTACGCTACATTCGTGATGACTGATTCATCACTGGATGAAGTGATTGCCTTTTTGGCTGATGCAAATAGAGAATGGAAGATTAAGAATAACAAAATAGTTAACTTCTACACTTCCCTGTTGACTAGTACGTCAAAGGTATGACATCACTTCATTTATCTAAGTTATTACCAACAAATCATCTTGCTGATGTTACAAAAGATAGAGCGGTGTTAAACTATTGCATTCAAAACATGAAAACAATAAATGTTGGTGCACTTATAGTTCATCATGCTCGAAGTATAGCTAGTAGTTTTACAGTTAGTGGTTTGGGATATCCTACCCTGATTCTCACTTTATGTGAGCAATCAGGAGTAGAGTCACATAAAAATGAAGAAAGATTACAACCACAAAATCTTATTGGGAGGCATATGATTTAGAGAGTGGAATCATTTGTTGAATCTAGAGGTAATAGAAGGGATAGACCGTCTACATCAGCTGCAGGAGCATCTACTTCTCGTTCTGCATCACTGGAAAGCATTATGGACCAACTTATGATTCAACAAAGGGACATAAATAATATATAAATTCAGATTGGAGAAATTATTGTAATAAATGCTTATAATGGTGAATATCAACAGAGGAGAGGTCAACATGATATAAATTTTGAGAATGTTGTGGTAAGACATCTTAGGGGTGAGCCCAATGAGGAATTTCCTCCTTGCCCCAATTTCACTCCTTATGTTCCTATTCATGATGAAGATGAGGAGGAAGAAGAAGAAGATGTTAATGATGAGGAAGGCGATGAAGTGTGATATTTTTATGAGTAGTTTAGTTAGTTTGTTATTTGTGACTTTATGGTGATGTACTTTTATTTGGGAACAGTTGAAGTAATGACTTTTATGTTGTGTTGTGGACTGAAATTGTAATAGTAACAGTAGATTTTTATTTTTCCTGCAGTTTTAGTATTTTTAGTTTTTGTAATTCTATTTTTAATTCTCAGCAAATTATTTAGAATATATTATGTCTTATTTAATGCTTAAAGCATGTATGTATGTTTTTTAAAGTTAGTACATGCAGTATACCGGAGCCTAGTCTTATAATCAGAAATTCTCTATAAGTTAGTTTTTATTTTCATGAATTTATTACTTTCTTTCACCTACTAAATTTTGTACTAAAATATTTTTAAAATTACTTAAAAACTTAAGTTTGGGGAAGAAAACATTCTTTTGAAAAAAAATAAACTCCAAGAAGAGTAAAGGAGTGTGTTTAGACTTTCTAAGGAAGGAGGGTTCCATCACTAGTCCTCTAGGATAGCAACAAGAAATTATTATGGTTCAATCCTAGGCTAAGTAAGAAAAGCTAGACCTCAACAATAGTGAGGTCAACAAATAGACCCTCAATAGGTGTGATGTGCTGGACGAGCACACCACATGTATTGGTGTTGCTAAAAAAAATCATCAAAATCAACACAATTGCCTAAGCCAACATGCTCAAAGCAGAATGGAGAGAGAGTGAAGGAAGTTTCCATTGGGGAGTACTAGGTGTGTCTTCGATCAAAACTAAAGGTTGTAGAACTCTTGCTAGGGATTAGTAGGTGTAACTTCAAATCATCAACCTCAAAAGTGAACATAGAACTGTGTAGTAATTTCATGTTTGTTAACTCTTATGAAGGGCTACTCTATGAATTTATGGAGACAACCATCAGGGAAAATGACAGCTACGACAAAGATTGGATTCGTTTCGTTTCATTGTTTAATTTTGACTTGAATTTAGTTAAAATTTTAATTTCAATTTTGACTTCAAGGAAATTTTAGAAATTAAGAATGAATGGAGAGGTTGAATCAAGATGGAAAGATCGGGGACTCAAATCCAACTCGAAAGAACAATCAAGGAAATGGAGTGTTACATAAGGAAGGAAAGCATAGGGACTCACATCCAACCCAAGAGGCAGCAAAAGTTCAAAGAGATGAGAATAGGTTTCCTTGCTCCATTTAAGGGGAGGTCTCACACCTATCTCAAATTGCTGTGAAAAGAATCAGAAGCCTTGCTCCGTTAAAGGGGCTCTCATATTGATGAAGAGCTTAGATGAGGACTAGGATGCCTTACTCCATTTAAAGGAAACTCACACTTGCCTTAAGTGTTGAGAAAAGAATCGGATGCCTTCCTCCATTAAAGTGGGTCTCACACCAATCTCAAAGTGCTGAGATGAGGACTAGGTGCCTTCCTCAATTTAAGAGGGTCTTACACTTACCTTGAGTACTGAGAAGAGAATCAATAGCCTTGCTCCATTAAATGGGGTCTTACACCAATCTCAAAGTGCTAAGATTAGGAATAACATGCCTTGCTCCATTTATGGGGGTCTTACACCTACCTTGAGTGTTGAGAAGAAAATCAGATGCATTGCTCCATTAAAGAGGTCTCAGACCAATCTCAAAATACTGAGATGAGGAATAGGATGCCTTGCTCCATTTAAGGTAGTCTCACTCCTAACTAGAGTGCTAAGTAGAGAATCAGATACCTTGCTCCATTAAGGGGGGTCTCAAACTGATCTCAAAGTAGAGGGAATCAGAATTTATGTACTTGTCCCAGTATGGAAATCAAAATTTAGGTACCGACCCCAAGGATTTAAAATTTTGCTACATTGGGAAAGGAAAGCTCAGGGACTCACATCCAACCCAAAAGGTAATGGAGGGAATCAGAATTTAGGTATTGACCCCAAGATGAAAATTAGAATTTAGGTACCCCTCATAGTGAGAATCAAAACTTAGGTATCGACCTCGAAAATCATATGAATAAGAATTTAGGTACTGACCCCAGGATGAGAATTGAAATTTAGTTACCAGCCATGGAATGAGAATTGAATTTTAGGTACCAAACTCAGAAAGGATGGGAATAAAAATTTAGGCACTGACTATGAGATGGGAATTGGAATTTAGGTACCAACCCCAAAATTAGAATTGAAATTTCGGTAACAACCTCATAACATATGGGAATTAGAATTTAGGTGCTAGCTGTGAGATGGGAATTGGAATTTAGGTACCAACCCTGGAATGAGAATCCAAATTTTGGTACCGATCTTTGAAAGGATAGCACTTAGAATATAGGTACTAGTCCCGAGAACATTTTGAGTCCATTGAACTTGTGGAAAGAATGCATAAAATTTGTGCAATCTTGTGTAGAGTGTGAAATCTTGTGATATTGAGAGTTGTGGAAATTTGTGCGTAGAATGTGGAGTTCGTGTCGCGAAGAGTGTGTAGTTTTGAGTGAAATCATTTATAATTTTTTTATCATTTTGTCTTAGCATTATGGCATTTTCTAAAATTTGATGTTTTTTTAAATACTATTTTAACTTTTGAATTTTAATTTTCATTTATTATCAAACTTTCTTTTTATCGTTCCTTGTTCATTATAATTTGGGACCAATGTATGGTTTTATGACTTCTTATTATTTGCACAAACATGGCAATTAAAGAACATATGCTAAAATCCAAAATAAACTTTGTTGATTCTTCTTTGAACATGTAGTACGAGTGATCATATAATGAAAGGTATACAAAACATCATAAGTACATGTGTGTGGAAACTGTAATCTCATATATCATATGTTTCCTGCTCTGACAGAGTACAAAAGTAAAAAAAGTCTGCCTATCTTCTGAGATCATTTCATGATAAGGCTAACCTCCTAAGCCACGCTTCAAAACTAAAGTCCCCTTGCGTATAATTAGAGGCACAACTATTTCATAACTATAATGGTTGAAGCCTCTCCAACTCCGAGTAGGGTCGATATCCATATGACACCTTTCTATTGTCCATCCTTTGTAGAGTGATTGAAACTATTCTGTGTGGGACTCCAGGGATGTTGTGCTTAGCCAACTCTACTCCATTCCCATTCAAAACCGATACTGAACCTACCAGAAGAGGAATCTCTTCAATTCCTCAAAACTCCCCGGGGACGACAATCTTCATCTCCTTCCTAACCAAAATGTTGCTCTTTCTCATGAATGAAATTGTGTAAAATGGTCTGTCAAAATCATGGCAGTCAATGTGGGGAGGAATGTAGCCTCCTTCTTCATAAATGTTGGTGATGCAACTATTCTAAATACAATTCATTGGCAATATATGCCATTCCACCATTCTCTTAATCATTTCTTTATCATGGATGGCATGGGATCCACCTCGTCATTTCTGAAAATCCCCAGAGGGTTCCCTTGCGTATCCTTGGCAAAGTTGTAACAAAACCCACATTAGATGGTGACTATGCCTTTTCCTCACATCCGTTTTCTTTCATCCCATTCAAAACTAGTACTGAACCGATCAGTAGAGGAATATCTAGAAGTCCTTGAAACTCCGCGGGGTTGACAATCTATATCTCCTTCACAAATAGAATTTTGCTCTTACACATGAATGAAATTGTGCAAAACGGAATGTCAAAATCATGATGGTCAATGTGGGGAGGAATGTAGTCTGCTTCTTCATAAATGTTGATGAGACAGCTTTTCAAAATACACTTCATTGGTAATATATGTCATTCCACCATCCTCTTAATCATTTTCTTTATCATGTATGGCATGGGATCCACCATGTCATTTCTCAAAATCCCCGACTGGTTCTCTTGCTTGTCTTTGGAGAAGTTGTAACAACAACCACATTCGATTATGATTCTACCCTCTCCTCACATCCATTTTTGTGGTTCTAAATATGTCTTCTTCATCAATAATCTGGCTCAACCTTTGTCCTTTAAATCAAACACAGTCAATAATTCACTTCTCATCACTTTTTAAAAATACCTTGGTGTGCAACTCGAGTCCTTCGAGGATATTCTCAAACTTTCCTTGAATTTCCACATAATAATCAAATTCTTCTTTTTGGACCCTGTGTATCTTCTCCAGCTCAAACCTAGGAGTCATCTGCAAGTGTTGAGGCTGATCTCTTGACTCATCTCCTTAAGAAATTGTGGCTGTCACGACTCTACAAGCCATGCTATGTATGGCTCTACATATAGATGTTTTGCACTTTTGAAAATCATGGAGGTGGCTATATAATCTTTAAAAGTCTTGTAACGCTCCAAGTAGAGAAAGTTACACTCTAGGCACTCTATGAATGCTCTTACTGATGATGTCTACCTCGGTAACTCTGCATTGCTTGTCGAGCATCCTACACAAAGTTTGTCATAAATCTCCAACGGTGTAGGCTGAACGGAGACCTCTGGCTCATTCTCTGTAAATGGGGGCTTAGTAGAAGTCTCTCTCAAAGTCTGGCCATGAACTTCCTCTTCATGAATTAGAGCAAGCTTTTTGGCTGCCTCCATGACATGTCACCTTTCCAGTATATCCAAAGCTTGGTGCTTGCAATGGTTAACATTCTCATGTTGTCTGCATTAATGGAGCATCTGGGACACTATTTGAAGCAACACTGACTAAGTCCCCTAATGGTGTCATAATCACGAACTGTAGATGATTGAACTTTTCTATCGAGTCCTGTGTATCTGAAATGTTTTCTGACTACTTTCTCTTTAGTGACAAATCTTCTTTAATGCTGATTCTTAGTAATGACTGTAAACCTTATATTTCTTTGCGGCTAATTATGCTCATCAAAGGACCCTCATCGTCCATGTTGACTTGTTCGTAATCCACATCAAAAATTATAATGCCACCTTGTGTGAGTTTCTCTTCATCTAGTGTAAGATTCAAGCCATCTTTAAAAGAGAAGACCAGCTTCTATCCCAACATTTTCCTGAATAAGATAGGAGAATATTAGAGCACTATAATTCAAAATGAATAAGAACAACATGGCAGCGCAATTTTGGTTAAGGAGTTGCCCGTTGGAAGCTGTTGGCCGTCGGAATCGAAATCTCATTGCCCGCTTCAGAAAGACGTTTAATTTACATATGTATATATAGTTTAGAAAAATATAAATCAAATTAACCCATATTTTTCATAGTTTAAATGAAAGAGCGTTATATCTCAAAACATGTATCTATCCCAAAAGATAAACACAAGACTTGAGGGTGAGGCTCGATTAAATAAACTAAGAAATATATGACATCCGTTTGGTCTGTGAAACTATTTTTTTTGCCGATAAGTTCCCTTATTTAATATGAAGAATTAAATAGGGTTTATATTAAGTTGGGTTTGGACAAGCTTCATATAAGGGCAAGCCCCTATAATTAATTATATCTTAAATAACCAAAGTCACCTATGAAAACTCTCAATAAAAATCAAGAAATATTATCTTCAAAGAGGTTAAAAGGATACGAATTTTCAATGAAATAGGATAAAGAGGTGTGAAAGGGGAATATTTCAAATTTGGAGCATTTTCTTGTAGAGTCCAAAGGAGGAAGAACTAGGGGATGTCACAGATCTGGGGGAGAACCCCGATGACTTCCCAAGCTATCCTATGACTTGGCTTTAGTTTTGAAGAGAAATTATTTAAGTGTTTCATCCTACAAATTTTATTTTTTTAGGACTTATGTTTGTGTGAAATGATCACACAAATAGCTTGGAAGATGTGAGGATTTAGGTTATGACCAACGATAACCTCGGAATCCTATGCTGAGTTAGGGCATAGATTGTACAATAGAGCTGTACAATCACCTAACGATGAGGTGAGGATTTATGTTGCATAAGCAAACTACCTCAACCTCCTATAGTTTGGCTGTTTAATTCTAAGGAAGAAAATTGGTTTAGCTGGGGAAGACATGTTTTATTGTTGAAGATGGCCGTACTGCCTACCATGCTAGCTTCAAGCTCCTTGTCGTGACGAGTCTAAGTTTTCTAATGTGCCAGGTCATGATGCCCACCATGCCCTATGGTTAACGTTCTTTAAATGTTATGGGGCATGTTAAAGTTGATTAGAGCGACACTGGTTAGGATCCTATGTTTCCTTCATTCTGGTACCACTATTTTCTTTTGGATTCACTTAGTCCAAATGAAATTACTAAACTTAACTTAATGAGTTCCATACTTTCATTTAGAACATGGGAAGTCTCGTTAGCAACCTTAGGTTACCTCCTCCGAGCGGTTTCCGATCATCCTATGGAGACGTCTTAATTTAGTTGCAATTGTTGTTTGTGATGTTTGTGATTAAATTTTTAGTTCTCTTATATTTTGAATGTTGTGGCGACGAATTTTATCTTTATTGATTTTAGTTTTGGTTTTGATTTTTTGGCTATCATAGCAGTTTTTGTTTTCATGCAAGGTGTCATCATTGTTTAACATGCAAGTTTTGTAAGTATAAAAATACAATGTGGAAAGTACAACAAATAACAGTATTGTAAACTGTTAAAGTGTACCTGGCGAGTCTTCTAGTTCCACCACCTGAAATGTTAGTACTTGCAAGGCATGTATGTAATGTTGCAAGGAATTTAAATTGCATTGGTAAATAAAGGTTTAGCTACCAAATCCCAAGTTATGATTTAGTTGAATCTCGGAAGTTCTTAGTAGATGATTTTAGGACACAATACGATAAGCTCAATTTGTACTTGAAAACATCCAAAAGATTCCAAAGTGCTTGGGATATGGCCCTGAACTATTTTGAAGATCTCTTGAATTATTTTTTGTTCATTTCTAAACTTATCATATTATTCCATCAACCATCCGAGTTTAGAGTGTGGCTATCCCATTGCTGGTTGAAGCTTAAAAATTTAATTATCCCAAAGATAGGGTACTCGATTAATCAATTGATGTTTCATTTAAGAGTTATGTGATTGAGTGCCCCTAAGGCAAGTTTGAGTTATTTAAGATTTATGATGCCTGAAGTTAAATTCAGGCTTGTAGTGTTTAAAGACATTAATCACCAATCATATCATTTTCTAAATCCAATCGACCTGGGTTTAGACAGCGAACCTATGTCACTACCAAGCCTTTAATAATCATAATGAATGAAATGGTGATTATCAAAGTTTTGATTTAAGTGTGCTAGATTCTTATAAAGTGATCACATCATCCTCAACATTGGGCTTAAGAAGAGTAAATTATCATCTTATCGGCTTAAGCCCATCATTTAAAAATCATTTGATCTTTAACTGCCTTCCAAGTCATGAGGATAAGGAGAATTATGCTTTTAGTTGATGTTGTGCAAGGGTGTTGAATGGGTTTCTACCTTTTAGCCCCATTGTATTTCAATCATCCAAATATGTTTATTATGATCAAAATTACCCATTTTCCCTTTGATAATCCTAAATTTTTTATTAAGACACCAAAGTCCTAAAATTACCACTTTGCTCTTAGGGCATTTCAGCTCATAACTCTTTAAACACCACTCAAATTATTTTGAGGGTTTAGAGTATCATATCCATGAGGAAATTAGAATATTAGAGGAGGATATGTGGACCACTCAAAATTTGATTTAATTTAGATAATTTTTTAAATTTAGAAAATAGGATTTTCAAAAGTTAATTAATTTAACTATCAGAAATAAAATTTATATTTATGGAAAATTTATTAGAGGTTTCCTAAGTTCAGATAAACACTTAGGCAAAATCTCACGATTTTTTGAATCAAATTTCTATTTTTATTATTTAATTTTAGAACAATTTTATTGATTTATCCAAAAGAAAATAGTGTTTTAATTACAAAAATTGTTTTTATATTTTTATTAGACTTCTTTGAGTTTAAAAAAGTGAGAGAAAAAAATTTATAATTTTATGATTTTTAGTTTATTGAATGTAATTATTTTAGTGAGAAAATATGTAAAATTCATTTTAAGCCTTTCAAATTTATTTTTAACTTAGAAAAATTAGGAAAAATGTCCTAATGAATTCTAAGTGATCAGTAGACATTCCCACTAATTTTGAACCATTTTTTGTATTTTTGAAAATTTTGATTATTTTAATTATTTTAATTCAAAGTATATTTTAAAAATGAAATATTTTCACAAAAAATGGGTTTTACTTTTATAAAATGCCCTTCAAAACAACGAACTCAGACAAATAATTTTCATAATTTATCTAAGCATATTTAATTTAATATAATTATTTTTGTACAAAAAGCAAGGTTTCCTTTAGAAATCTATTTTAGTTCCTAGATTAAGTCAAATAATTTTGATATTTTTACAGTGGGTATACATGATTTTTATAAACAATGTGGAGTTGATTTTGTTAATTTTTTATATGTATTTAATTTACAGAAATTAATACAAGGTATTTACATTTAACTAAGTATAAAAATTTACAAAATGATTCAAGGCATCACAATATTGTTCCTAGATTTCTCTGACCACAAGAAACCTACTAAAATTGTTCTCATAATTTTTCAAGTGATATTTTGATTTATATAATTAAAATGTGCCAAAATGGTCACCTTAACTTGAAAATTAAAGTTATAAGCATAAAGATGCCCTTTGACCTTAGAAAAATCAGACGAAATGGTCTCTGTCATCAAGAAAAAACCCTCGAAAGTTCAAGCTATTGTGAGATGTTTTAAGCCATGGAGAATTAAAATACCATAGATGGTATTTAATTAATTAAAAATCAGGGAGTGAGAAAATATTTTTTATTTTTTGCCCACATTATTCTCTTCTGTTCACCAAGCAAGAGGGCATTTTTCTTTTATTTCTTTATGATTTTTCTAGAGAAAGATATGGATTTTTGAAGTTTAGGCATTTAAAATAATTCAAAAATCATGCGGCGCCAACTCATCCTCGTTCGCTCTGAAGGCTCCACGCATCACTCTGTCATTTGACGATGCTAGCCACGTAGCCTCCATGTGGACCGTACTTTATGCACCATGGATCTGTCTAGCTTGATCTCCGCCGTCCATTGGATACACGCACGATCGGATGACTCTCCATTATTATCCCCAAGTGACCTAACCCGTATGCCGTTCACACTAAAACCTTAAGATCTTGGCCTATAATCAACTAAATTGCATGGGGCTTGTTCCTAAACCTTCATCCACTCAAGGAAAACACATCTATACAGTTTATATGGTTTGAAATACATTAAATATGTATGGTGGGTCGAAATAAGATCGATTTAGGGTTGGAGTTCAATACCTTTGTCTGAGAGGGGAGGCCTCAATCAGAAGGTTGTGGTAGCTTTGATTGGTCCCAATGAACCTCCGGATGATATCTCAAGCCTTGGTGAATGGTCTAGGTATGAATTTGATCAAGCTCAATTTCAGGTGTTGGTCTAGAGCTAGGTATGAGGCTATTTGAGAGGGGCTTTTGTGGGGAATCAACTTCTTTCACTGTGGGGATGGTGTGTGCACAGATAATTGGAGTATGGTTCAATGTGGAGATGTGGGGAGTTCTGTCCTAGTTTTACTAGAAATTTGAGGTCAAAATTAAGCTTCCAAAGTGCGGATGAGTGGGTGAAATTGTGGGCTTGAACTGAGGAGGTCTTAGGGAGTCTCCGAGAGCAATTTGGCAGAGTTTCCTTAAGCAAATTTTATCTCTTCTTTCTTAGCAATGGATGTGAGGTTTAAATAAAAATGGCCAAGGGTGGCTGTCATGGCCAATTGAGGGGTGCAAAATGGTGCTTATGTGGAGGGTTTTGAAGTGCTAAAATCAATTTAAATTGGCAAGCTCAGATGGGTGAGTTTGGGTTTGAATTTTGGCTTGGGGCTCTCAATTTTGATATTTTCTGGCCACTAGGCCAGCCGACAGGGCCAGAAGAGGTGGCCAAGAGGTGAAGTGACCCAGTGGGAATTATAATTAACCCTCAATGGCAATCGATGATGGGGAAGCTTTTTGGTTAAGGCCCATAAATGTGCATAAATCAGTTAATTTAGGGATCCAATGGTCTAGATCTCACCATAAATGGTCCAAGGGGGTTTATCCTGATTAATATAGTGTACTTAGTGGTTGTGGAGTCATCAATCTGGTGGCTTAGGAGGCATGAATAAGTTAATTTTAGTGCATGGGTCCAATTTGGGTCCAAATGGCTAAAAGTTGGGTTTGGGTTAGGCTAGCCATGGGTTTGAGCCCAATTAATTGATCAAAATTGTGTAGATGATTGTTATGAAGATTTTTGATGAAGTATTAAAGTTATTTTGAGTCCAATTGGAAGCTCAATTTGAAAGATTTTGGGATTTTTTTCAATTTAGGCATGTTGGGCTAGACTTGGGTCTAGGTTGGGCTAAGCTTGGGATAAGTCCAAATTGATGGTAAAAAATGGTCCATAGGAATGTAATGAAGAGTTTTTAACATAAATTGGGTGCCAATTTTGGGGTTATGGCATTCAATTTGGTGGAATTTTGGGACATAGCCAATTTGGAAAAAAATTATGGATTTTTGGAGGCTTCACCAAGGCGTATTGCAGGTAAAGTTTGATGTAAGAGAGTTATGAAAGATTTAGGACTCAAATTGGGGCAAATTGAGTAGGCTATGGGGTTCAATTTTGTGGGATTAAGTCATGTGGCTAAAATTGGGGGTTTGACTTAGATCAAGAGTGAGCTAAAAACATGAGCCAATTAGGCTTGAATTTGGTTTAGATTGGTCATTTTAAGGGTGAATTTGCATTTAGGATTGAAATTGAGGGAAATTGGGTCCAAATTGATGGACATTTGGGGTGAATTTGGGGAAATTGGGCCCATAAAGACACTTTGGGGGTTTTGGTCAAACGGGTCAAATTGGCCAACTTGTGTTCAATTGGAGGATCTGAATTGGTTTTAGAGACTTTTGAAGTGAATTTGGAGGTTTTGGGAAAGTTTGGGGTGCCAAGGGTATTTTTGGCAATTTTGGGGGTATTTTGGTAAATTTGGAATTTTTTTGGTGGTTTTGGGTAATATGGGTATTTTGAAATATTTTGAAATGATTTTTGAACAAATTTGGGTATTTTGAGTGAATTGGGAAGTTTTGGCCAAATTTGAGATTTCGGGGGCTGTTTAGGTAATTTGGGTAGGTTTAGGGGTAGAAGGTCAAATTGGGTATTTTTGGTAAAATTGGGGTGTCAACCACCTTGTACGAACATGGACCAATGAGATCCCCATATGGGTCCTCCATGTAGTTATACCTTTTTCCTGATGAATTTAAGTTAACAGCAAAAAGGTATAACTACACATGCAAATTTCCACAATCACTTCTCCTTGAAATCAAATTCTAAACTTAAATTCCACAAAAGGCCAAGGGCCATCAACATAATGTGGAGCAACATTAAAATCTTCCCCAATATCCATTCTAAACTTAAATTCATCATGTAAAAGCTTAATTGAAATCAAATTCAAGCCCAATTGACAATCATTTGAATCTAATTTCAACCTAAATCAAAAAGCCCCAATTTGACCCAAAGCCAAAGTCTCACTCAATTGAAACGCCAAATTTATCTAATTGCCCCAATTTTGCATCATAAACTCTTCAAAACAATTTTACATATCAATTTGGACCTTCAATTAGCTATGTTCAAGCCTCAATTTCATTCAAATTTGACTTGGACCAAAACCCCCAATTTTCCACCAATTAACCATATCCCCAAATTCAACCAAATTAAACCCCATAACCTAAAAATTTCCACCCAATTAACATCTAAAACTTATCGTGACAATAACCCACATTAGATTGATCAATCAATTGGTCCTTATCCAAACTCTAGCCCAGCTCAAATCCAAGTCTAACCCAACATCCCCAAAGTTGACTGAATGTCCAAAATCCTTCAAATTGAACCTCCAAATCAATTTAAAATCACTTGAAATCTTTTCTAAAGTCCTTATGACAATCATTTACACCATTTTGATCACCTAATTGAGCTTAATGTTATGAATAAACCAATTTGGCCCAACATGAACCCAAAATAGACCCATGAACCAAATGTAACCAAACCTAGCCAAAGTGGACAACTTAAGACCACTACAACCACCAAGTGGACCCCAGTGACCATGCTAGACCATCTAGCCCACCTTATGGTAGCCATTGACCAAAGGTGCCCTAAATTAAAGGATCTCTTTCCTAAAATGCTTAAGCCGAGGAGATCTTTGCCAAAACCCATCATCAACCTAATTAATTGCCTTGATAGATTCCTCCGAGGTTCCAGGCCCACCTGAGCACCTCCTGTACCCTGGCTAGCCACCCTATTCACAGGAGGAGCGAAAACCAAGAGACCCCATGCCTTAATCCAAACCCAATTTCATACATATAAGCTAGCTCATTCCAGTCAACTTTGGAATTCTTCAGCCCTCCACCTAAGCACCTAATTACACCTGAACTAGAGCTTTGAGCTCCACACCAAGCCCTTCTATTTAAGCCACCTTCTCCATGGCCAAAAAGAGACTTAGCCAACTTTCTTAGAGAAACTCCGCCTAACTTCAAGACACTTGACAACGACTTTATATAAGCTTAAAAATACAATAATTTGATACTGTTGCTAGAAGATTTAAATCCTCGGCAACAGCGCCAAAAACTTGACAGCAACTTTATATATGCTTAAAAATACAAGAATTTGATACTGTTGCTAGAAGATTTAAATCTCTGACATTGCGCTAAAAACTTGACAATGATTATAGATTTCATAATGATGTATATAAAATATTTAATAATTGCAAAGTCACACTTATCAACACAATAATATGTATCACTTAGTAATACAGGGCTATAATGGAGTACTGGATATCGATCCCACAACAAGTAATATTAGAGGCTACGAGCTAAGATTTAAAAAATCAATACTTAGTTACAACAATATAGTTCAAATTGCATATTTGTCACTAATAGGCAATTGAAATAAAAATATAATTTTAATAAACTCTTAATTAACTAATTATACTAATAAAGTTTCCAATGTGAAGTTCAATATATAAGAAAGCAACCTTCTCCTTGTCAAGGATTTTAAGTGAATTTATAACTTGAATTAGTTCAAATTGTATTGTGCCAAATAGGAGCATACATATTCTTTACCCTTTGGACTAGGCATAAAGAACATTGACTAATTATATACTTGGTTACTGAATCTACAACTAGGCTAGGAGAATACTGGCTCTCACTTCGAAGCTCCCACGTTCCCCTTGCCTGAGGGCTAACATCTACATTTCAGCACCCAAATGATAGGACCAAATTGAGGATTTTAGTCTGTCACTCTAAAATCTCCAATTTTACGCCCGATAATTTTTTTATTTCCCTATTTATTTGCACCTAACTTTCAAGGAATTTGACCTCCCTAAAACTTTAAAGTAATTTTCACTTTAGTTATAAAACTCAACATATTTTAACAATCAATTGGCTAGACTGAAAGGAAATTAAGATTGAAGTGAAAAGATCACACAAACTTCTTTAACATTCTCATGGCACAACCAATTCAAATCACCATTTCACAAAATCTCAAGACAAAGAGAGAGACAGAGAAAACTACTCAGAACTCATGGAGAAGATACGACAAAACTTGGAATTTTTATATAAAAGCAAAGTCATACAAACTTCAATAAGTAAATACAACTCATTTCTAATTCCTCCCCAAGAAAACTCCTTGAAGTTCCTCTGAATCTCTTCCTTTCTTTCAGCACACAAAATTCTCCTTCAAAGTAGCAAGGAGGAAGAAATCTCTCACTTTCCTTCCACTCTTACAATCTCTCGAAGAATTCCTCACAATACTAACCACTCTCTACACTCTAATGGGCACCAAAAACAATAAAGACTCCTACAGACACCCCCTGGACACACCAGTAGACACCAAATTGTTTCTTTTAATGTTGTAGAGAAGTTTTCAAGAGTTGCCCAAGCCTCCCTTCAAAAATCATCCACATTCAATGCATATATTAAGAGAATCGACGTGCTCGCCGTTGGCGGTCTCGATGGCACCGTTGGCGGCCTCGATGGCACCGTTGGCGGCCTCGATGGCACTGTCGGTGGCCTTCTGGAGATATTTAATTCTGGACTCTCGGGAAAAGCTCGACGTTAGCGGTGTCGAGCTCGCCGTCGCCGCCTAAGATAAAATCTTCATATTTTGATCCTTTTTGTTCCAAATTCACTCCTTTTTGCATCTTTTTGCTCCAATGACCATAATTCAACATAACTGCAACAAAACATAAAAAATACCTTTCTTTAAAGTACAATATCATCAAAATTAGTGTAAAATAGGTATGAAAATCTCAAAATATTTTCCTTTGATCAAAATTCTTTAAAGTGCAATATCATTAAAACAGTATAAAATAGGTATGAAAATCTCAACATATTTTCCTTGGGTCAAAATCCCATAACTTAACTATTACTTGTCCTCAAGTAATTTTAGTACTACATAAAAGTTATGATCTACTGTGATAAAATTTTAATTCAAAAATTCTATAAGTTTGATTTAACTAAATATCATAGTGAGGTTTTCAGAGATTCAAGTAATTATTCAAGTAATAAAATTAACTCTATAGCCACAAGATTATCTAGTCATCAAGTTTAAGAGTTCTACTTTTCTATTCATTTCAAGAATGAATATATGTTGTAATATCAAGTTAAGTGGAATATTTAAAATGATAGGAACTTCATGGGAACACTACTAGTAAAAGATCTAATCCATAAATATAAGTTCAAGGATAGGAATTTCATGGGAACACTACTAGTAAAAGATCTAATCCATAAATATAAGTTCAATTGGAACTCATGAGAACATTACTAGTAAAAGATGCTATTCCATAAATATAAGTTCAGGATTGTATTTAGGTTTTCCCTTTAGGTCAATTTTTGATTAGGCATCTCCTCAAGCTTCTCCTCACTTATATATTTTTTCATTTGGATTGCTTTCAATCCTATATATTTTTCTTTTCTTTTCAAGGATTGTTGTCAATCCTTTGTTTTTCCTTTTCAAGTGAAGATTACTATATCTAGATAGCCTTTAATAATTTTGAACTATACTTTTCTTTCCTTAAATTTGAAACTCAAAGCATTCCATTACTTTATAAGTATTTCATAGTTTTTACATCATTGAGCCCCAATCTTTTCTTCTCAAGTGAATTTCTAAGATTCTTAATATTTCAAAATATAATTTTCTTTACTTTAAATAGTTAACTATAGTCTTATTCTCTTATACTAAATATCTTAACCTACAATATTAATTTTTACTATAATCTTATTCTCTTATACTAAATATCTTATGTTACAAAATTAATTTTCATTACAAAAATTTTCTTTAAATCTACCATAATATTTAAATAGCTACAAAATATAGTTACCTGAATTAAATTCACCAATATAGTTTCTTTTACTTTAAATAGTTAACTATAGTCTTATTCTCTTATACTAAATATTTTAAGTTACAAAATTAATTTTCATTACAAAAATATTTTGATCTACCATAATTTTTAAATATCTACAAAATATAGTTATCTGAATTAAATTCACTACAAAAATCTCTACCATAATATTTAAATATCTACAAAATATAGTTATCTGAATTAAATTCACTACAAAAAAAAATCATATTAATAATTTTTGAAAGTATTTAAATTGAGAACATATGATAGTTAATGTTGTTCTTCCCTCCCCCAAACTTAAATTTTTCAATATTGATTGATATAGGTGGAAAAAAAATTCTAAATATAAATCATACCTCAACACTTTAGGCATTTTCATCTTTCTGAACTTTTTGCAGTTTCTTCTAAAAATTTTTACTTTAACTGGTCTAGAATATTAGGAGCTTTCTATACATATAAATTATTAGAGAATTTGCTGGATAATGAAATTTTGAAATAAGTACAAAACTAAACATTATACAAATACTATATTTCACTAAAACATCACAATACTAAGTAAAAACAATTACAAATACATTAAAATGCAATTATAAAAATCACATCACATTACAATTTTACAAAGTACTAATCGAAGTCTATTATAACTGCACATGAAAATTTCAAACTACAAAACTAAATATTTATAACAATAATTAAAAATTATCTAACTACAAACATAAAATAAAACATAGAATAAAATGAAAGTACAAACAAACATACATCTATCTCTATCACAAAATCACAAAATAAAAGTACATCAATCACTATCATATATCAAAATTCCATACTATATCCTCGTCTCCCTGGTGAGCAGGTGGATTGGGCTGATACTATGTATAACGGGGGCATTCAAGAAAAGTAACATCAGGCTCACTTTGTAGTGTCGGGCCTGAGCTTCGTAGTAAGCTATCTCGAAGTCAGAATGCCTCTGTAGGTACTCACCATCATAATCATCTCTACGTTTTAATCCCCCAATTCTTTCATTTATTTCCTCTATACTCTTCCGCTGTAAGTTTAACTCATTCATTAAATCTTGAAGAGTAGGAGAATTAGAGGAAGGAAGGCCATAACTAATAGAGGGAATATCTCTACTAGTAGAAGGTTCTTTATTCTTACTCCTAGATCTCCATTCTTCATGGGATTCATACATTTTTAAATTGGCTTTACTAATGGGTTTCGTAGGGTAAACCCATTCTTCATTATCTCCAGCTTCAACTCCAGAAAGTTAGCAAAGTGCATAAATGAGGTCAGGATGTCCCAAACCTCCACTTGATTCACTCCTTGCCGTGGTCAAAATATTCTTATAAATAGTTCTCCCCACATTTATAGTCCGTTTATTCTGAATATAGAAATTCAGAATAGCTCTATCTCTTGTTATCTCACTATGGTGATAGGTAGGTAACAGAGTAGAGGAAATAAAATAGTGCCATGCTTTAGATGTGGCATTCAACATGGAAGCAGAAAAATTTACCTGTTCTCACTGCTTTATCTTCCATGTCCCTTTTCCATCAATGAGAAATTTAATGACATCGTTCAACGGACCTTCCATTGTACTAAAGGTTTCATAATTGCAGATATAGGAGTTTGGGACTTCATAAAATGAGTTAATGTGGGCGGCACAAAACTTTACATAAAACCCTCTTACTCGAATGGTTCCGTCCTCAGAATAGAACGCATTAGCATATTATTCTTTCACAACATTTATAGCAGCCTTGTTGGTGGTATAATAGAAATTTTCCCACCTCCGTTTGGTAATAACTAGTTCGACTTCTCCTCCCGGACTCTTAAAAACACGATCTTGTATAAATTTCATCCCTTGAAATATTGAAGTAAATCTTGACTGCGCCTTCGCATTGACGAAGTGAGACTCGTCAAACTCAAGCCGCCTCTTCTGTCGTGAAGCCATTTCAGTCTAATCAAAATTATAAAAAGAATTCCAAATTACACTTCTAATACTCAAATAATGGCTTCCAAGAGTGACTCTAAGAGTTCAAAACTAAGTTCCATGAATTTCTTCAAAATATTTTCTCCACATTCTCAATTTTTTTTTGGATCTCCTCAATGTGGAGGAATTCAAGGTGAAAATCAAATATTTTTAGTTTGGAGTGAAGCTCTTACCGAGAGATGATAAAATCCAGTGTCTAAATGCTTTGAAATCGCCTGAAATCCAAGATCTTCAAGCCCTAAATCAAAATTTTCATTTTTCAGGAGGAAGGGGTTGATGAATCGTGGCGGTTGACTGGTCAAAATTGTGGTTAAAAGTGTTTTACCGGTATCTCGCCATCGTCGGGGTCGTCAGCGCCATCGGCGAGCTCTATTGAATTAAATAGCCTAAGTCTCGGGAAAAATCTGCGGTTGGCGGCGTCAATGGCACTGTCGGCGAGATTTTCAAAATTAGTTCAGTTCCAGATTTTTGAGATTTCGATCAATTTCAAGCCTCGTCGACATTCGTTCAATTATTCTAAACATAACTTTAAGTGATTAAATGATGTACTAACACAAATAAACATTCACACACAAAACATTACAATTATATATAAAATCCAAGGGTTACAATACACGGTACACGACACACAAAAGTTTGGTATTTTCTCAACCTTAATACATCAATTCAACGTCGCAATCCAAGCCACAACACACTAAACGCTGAAAACAAACATTTTATGCTCAATCTCAACTATACTAAGATCTAAAAGTAAAATTCAAAAGTAAAGCAAACACATAAGTTCAAATCAAATCACATACATAGATATATAGGTAGTAAAGTAAATCTACTACTCCTCTAATTCAGAGCTTGTTTCTCCTCTGATATCGCCCATTGATTGAACATGAACGAAGAGGTTATAGAAGGGTTAGTATGGGAATTCGTCAGTAGAGTCCTCTTCTATCAATTCCATCTTTCTAATCAATCATATTAAACTTCCTTCAATTTGTCTTGAGTGATCAAAATGCTCTTTCATCCTCCAGTCTAGATGATAAAAAAAATTAGAGATATTGTTAATTGCATTCATAACATTTTGTACCTCTTTCTTCAGTTTCTTGATTCTGTGCAGGATCACTAATGTCTTGTCCAAAACTAGAGGCTGAATAGGAAGTGAATTCTGAGACGATTGATCCGTAATAATAGTCATATCATTCTTATCTTCATTGGTTGGGAACTTCTGGGGTACGTCTAAAGGCTTCCAAGGTAGAAGTACCTTTTTCCCAATTCTCATAAGATACTTGGAATTGACAGCAGAGTAAGAAGATTATTGAAGGTTGTCCAAGCCCATAAGTTGATCCATGAACAATCAGGTCCAAAACAGACTTCACAATTATCGATCCAATATCAATCGACAGTCCCATTTGAATGCAGTAATTCAGAATAGCACTTTCTTTAGTAACTTTACCAATCCTCATTTTCGGAAATAGTTTTGTAGAAATGAAGAAGTGCCAGTGTTTAGAAACGAGGTTTAGAAGTGTAGCCGAGAAACTTACATACCCATTTTCTCTCATTTCGCAGTCTTCAGTCTCGTCCGTCAAAAATTGGTAGATCTCATTCATTAGATTTCTTGTTGGGGTGAAGTTAGAATAATGACAGACAAGAACATTCTCGATCATATATAACTCATTAATCCATGCAAAAGTAAAAGTTATCCATCTGCCTTGCACATAGACGACTCCCTGGTTGATTCCATGCATATTAGCATAAAACTCTTTCACCACAGGAATGACTACGGCGGCAGTAGTGTAGCATAACACTTCTCATCATCATTGCACAATTATCTCTTCAATTACTGTTGAAGGTTTGTTCAATCCTCTATTCACGAATCCTCTTTCTTTGATAAATCCCCTCTTTGTTAGCACTTTGTTGAAGATTCGTTGCGCCTTGGAACTAATGAACTTTCTCAAGTTGAACCCTCAAAACCTTAGGTTTTCAGTGGTATTGGAAGACATGGGGATAAATGTGGGTGAGTTTCAATTCATTTTTGGGTTATAAGAATTTAAGAACCGAGTTTGGAAGTTTATTGGGAGTAAATCTCACCTAAAACCGCCAAAAACTGACATTTCAAACTCCGAAAACTGTCATCTCACCATTCTTGCCATCGACGGCATCGATGGCGCCGTCATCGAGCCTTGAGAATTAATTTTTTGGGCTCTCAAGAAAAACCCACTGTCGGCGGCGTCGAGCCCGCCGCCGGCACCCAAGGCAAAAATTTCACACTTTTGCTCTGGTCCGAATGGGTTCCAATTTTCTCTATGGATCCAATTTTTGTGATGATTAGAGGATAAATACGAGTAGTAGAGTTTAATACTACCACAAACTAATGATAATTTCAGACAAAAACACTATAATCGCCATAAAAATAAAAATAAAGATAATTATGGGTTGCCTCCCATGAAGCGCTTGGTTTAACGTCCTCACCCCGACCTATTCATATATTATTCAGATTGACTGACTATAAAACCTCTTTAAAATTTGGTCTTTTACCCTCAAAATAAGGCTTTAATCTGTGTCCATTTACATTAAATCTATTCTTATTCTTTTGATCTTCAATTTCAACAGCTTCGTAAGTATAAACTCGAGTCACAGTAAAGGGTGCTAACCAACGAGACTTTAATTTCCCAGGGCATAACTTCAGCTTTATATTGTAAAGCAAAACTTCTTGCCCTGATTCAAAGTTCCTTTGGTTAATCTTCCGATCATGTCATAACTTTAGTTTCTCCATATAAATTATGTCGTTATCATAAGATTCATTTCTTAATTCTTCCAATTCATTCATTTATAACAATCTCTTCCCACCAGCATCTTTCAAATTATAATTGAATTCTTTAATCACCCAATATGTTTTATGCTCCAATTCTACTGGTAAGTGACAAGTCTTTCCAAAACTCAGCCTGTAATGGGTCATTCCAATACGAGTTTTATAAGCAGTCGTGTAAGCCCATGATGCAGTATCCAGTCTAGTAGAGCAATCTACTCTATTAGGGTTTACATTCTTCTCCAGTATTTGTTTAATCTCTCTATTAGAAACTTCAGCTAACCCACTGGTTTGAGTGTGATAGGAAGTAGAGATTCTATGAATAACATTAAACTTTTCTGCCAATCTCTAAATGTATTTATTCCTGAAATTGGATCCTCCATCAGTGATAATCACTCTCGGCATTCCGTATCTAGTGAAAATGTTTTTCATTAAAAATCTTGAAAAACTTTTAGCATCACAACAAGGTAAATCTTGTGCTTCAACCCACTTTGAATCGTAGTCTACTGCAACTAATATGTTTAAGTTCCCAGATGAAGGAATAAATAGTCCCATGAAATCCAATCCCCAAACATCAAAGATCTCAACTTCGAACATGAAATTCAGAGGAATTTCATTTCTTCTAATGCCTACTCGTTGGCATCAATCACAAGTTTTTATGTATCTGTAAACATCTCTAAAGAGAGTATGCTAATAGAATCCAGCTTGTAAAATTTTATAAGCAGTTTTATCAGTTTCAAAATGTCCTCAAAATTCAGAATCATGACATTTCTGAATAATTAGTTCAGTTTCTTCAAAAGGAACACATCCTTCCTGATCCTTACATTGTTTATATAAATAAGGCTCATCCAAAAAATATGCTTTTGCATCATGAATGAATTTTCTTTGTTTTTGCAATGTCAAATAGGTGGCAAAATATCACTTACAATATAGTTAACAATATCAGCATACCATGGTATTTTCCAAACACTAACATTATAATTCATACCAAAAATATGCTTTCACATCATGAATGAATTTCCTTTGTTGTTGTAGTGTCAGCATAAGTGGAAAAATATCACTTACAATATAATTAACAATATCAGCATACCATGGTATTTTCCACTCACTAATTTTATAGAGCTGTTCATCAGGGAAACTGTCCGTAATTTTATTGTCGGTGTCAGATAATTCATGATGTTCTAATCTCAACAAATGATCAGCAATTTGATTATCAGTTCCGTTTCTATCAATAACGACAAAACCAAATTCTTGCATCAAAAGTATCCACCTAATTAACCTTGGTTTGGCATCCTTCTTTGCATTAGATATTTAATAGTAGAGTGATCAGTGTGCATAACAAATTTAGTCTCAATTAAGTAAGATCTAAATTTGTCAAAACCATACACAATAGCCAGTAACTTTTCAATAACCGTGTAGTTAATTTGAGCATCGTTAAGAGTTTTACTCACGTAGTATATAACTTTAAAAATCTTATCATACCTTTGTCCAAGAACAGCCCGAATAGCATAATCACTAGCATCGCACATTAGTTTGAGTGGATTCTCCCAGTTAGGTGAAATTATTATAGGGGTTGTGATTAGTTTTTCTTTTAATAACTCAAAGGTATTTAAACAGTTTTCTGTAAACATTTCTTGTTAAAAGTTGGCATAGAGGTTTGGTAATTTTTGAAAAATCTTTAATATAACGCCTATAAAAACTAACATGTCCAAGAAAAATTCTAACCCCTCTTACATTAGTGGGAGGTGTTAATTTATATATAATTTGAATTTTTACAGGGTCTACTTCCATACCATTTTCTAAAATTTTATGCCCTAACAGAATTCCTCCTCAAATTGACATTTCTCCCAATTTAGAACTAAATTAGTTCTTAAATTGACATTTCTCCCAATTCAGAACCAAATTAGTTCTTTCGCATAACTCTAAAACTTTTGAAATTGACATTTCTCCCAATTTAGAACTAAATTAGTTCTTTCGCATAACTCCAAAACTTTTTTATTTCTCCCAATTTAGAACTAAATTAGTTCTTTCGCATAACTCCAAAACTTTTTCAAGATATTTTAAGCTTGCATCAAATGATGTTCCAAATACAGAGAAATCATCCATAAACACTTCTATTCCATCATCAATTAATTTACTAAATATAGACATCATACATCTCTAGAATGTTGCAGGTGCATTACATAATTCAAAAGGCATTCTTCAAAAAGCAAAAGTTTCAAAAGGACTAGTAAATGTTGTCTTTTCTTGATCCTCAGGAGCAATAGGAATTTGACGGTAGTCGGTATATCCATCTAAAAAATAACAATATTTGTGCCCAGCAAGTCTATCCACTATTTGGTCTAAAAATGGTAAATGGAAGCGATCTCTAGGTGGCAGAGTTTAATTTTTATAATCAATGCAAATATGCCACCCAGTAACTTGTCTGATAGGTATTAATTCATTATTCTCTTGTGCTTCAACAATCACCCCTTCTTTCTTAGGAACACAATGAATTTGACTTACCCAAGCACTGTTTAAAATAGGATATATAATTCCAGTGTCCAACCATTTCAGAATTTCCTTCTTAACTACTTTTTCATCATTGGGTTTAATCTCATTTGTAAATCAACTCTTGGTTTATATTATTCATCTAGTATAATTCTGTGCATACAGCTCGAAGGACTAATTCCTTTAATATCAGCTAAGGTCCAACCTAAATCTTTCTTATATCTTCTTAGTGTATCCAAAAGTCTTTTTTTCTTGCAAATCATTTAACTCTGAAGATATAATAACTGGTAATGTAGATGAGTTTCCCAGAAATACATACTTCAAGTGGTTAGGCAAGATTTTCAACTCAAGTTTAGGTGGTTTCATAATTGACGGAACTAGATTCTTATCAGCATTTCTTGTAATATCCAGCATCTCAAATCTTTCATGAACATAATCTAATTCTTCATTTTTCTATTTCATCCAAAATAACTTCATCTTTGTATTCAAAATTATTTTCTCTTCAAAATATTCTTTAAAATGCTCGTTCACTAGATATTCACTAATTTCCATGCAAAAAAATTCATTATCTCTTTCAACAGCAGGGTATTTCATAGATTTCGCAATGTTAAAAGTCACTTCTTGATCGTTAACTCTCATAGTTAATTCTCCCTTTTGAACATCTATCATAGCTCTTTCAGTAGCTAAAAAAGGTCTCCCTAAAATTTTAGATATTTCTTTATCTTCCTCCATATCTAAAACTATAAAATCCACAGGAAAGATAGATTTATTAACTTTTACTAACACATCTTCTAGAACTCCCTTAAGATAAGTAACTGAATGATCCGCTAACTGCAGAGTTACAAAAGTAGGTGAGACTTCTCCTGNTTTCTAAAAGTTGGCATAGAGGTTTAGTAACTTTTGAGAAATCTTTAATAAAACGTCTGTAAAAACCAAAATATCCAAGAAAACTCCTAACTTCTCTTACATTAGTAGGAGGTGTTATTTAGATATAACTTGGATTTTTACAGGGTCAGCTTCCATACCATCTTCCGAAATTTTATGCCTTAGTACAATTCCTCCTGCAACCATAAATTGACATTTCTCCTAATTTAGACTAAATTAGTTCTTTCACATAACTCAAAACTTTTTCAAGATAATTAAACATGCGTCAAATAATGTTCCAAATACAGAGAAATCATCCATAAATACTTCCAATCCATCATCAATTAACTTACTAAATATAGACATCATACATCTCTGGAATGTTGCAGGTGCATTACATAGTCTGAAAGACATCCTTCAAAAAGCAAAAGTTCCAAAAGGATTAGTAAATGTTGTCTTCTCTTGATCCTCAGGAGCAATAGAAATTTGATGGTAATCGAGGTTATCCATCTAAAAAGCAAAAATATTTGTGCCCAGCAAGTCTATCTACTATTTGGTCTAAAAATGGTAGAGGAAAGTGGTCTTTCCTGGTGGCAGTGTTCAATTTTCTATAATCAATTTAAAATGTTTGTTTNTTAGTTTATATTGTTCATCTAGTATAATTCTGTGCATACAGATCGAATGACTGATTCCCTTAATATCAGCTAGGGTCCAACCAAAAGCTTTCTTATATCTTTTTAATGTATCCAACAGTCTTTTCTCTTACAAATCATTTAATTCTGAAGATATAATAACAGGTAGTGTAGATGAGTTTCCTAGAAACACAACTTCAAGTGGTTAGGCAATATTTTCAACTCAACTTCAGGTGGTTTTATAATTGACGATACTAGATTTTTATCAGCACTTTCTGTAATATACAACATCTCAAATCTTCCCTGAACATAATCTAATTCTTCATTTTCACCTGTAATATCCAACATCTCAAATCTTCCATGAACATAATCTAATTCTTCATTTTCTATTTTTTCCAAAATAACTTCAGTAATATCCAACATCTCAAATCATTCCTGAACATAATCTAATTCTTCATTTTCTAATTCATCAAGAATAATTTCATCTTCTTAAATTGTTCTTTCTCTTCAAAATGTTCTTTAAAATGCTCATTCAATAGATGTTCACTAATTANTTTCATCATTTTCTTCAAATTGTTCTTCAAAATGCTCTTCTTTTTCAAAATACTTCTTATTTTCAAAATGTTTTTTAAAATGTTTATTCAGAAGATGTTCAATAATTTCCATGCGAAAACATTCATTATCTCTCTCAGTAGCAGGGTATTTCATAGATTTTGCAATGTTAAAAGTCACTTATTGATCATTAACTCTCATAGATGATTCTCCTTTTTGAACATCTATCATAGTTTTTCCAGTAGCTAAAAATGGTCTCCCTAAAATGATA
>JXCR01136667.1:53145-64032 GCA_002079205.1 Phalaenopsis hybrid cultivar | reverse complement strand
CATATCTAAAACAATGAAATCCACAGGAAAGATAAATTTATCCACTTTTACTAACACATCTTTTATAGATCCCTTAGGATATGTAACTGAACGATCCGCTAATTGTAGAGTTGCAGAAACAGGTGAGACTTCTCCTAATCCTAATCTTTTGAAAATTGATAAAGACATAAGATTAATGCTGGCTCCCAAATCACATAAAGCTCTTCCATAAAATTTTTCAACAATAGCACATGGTATAGTGAAACTGCTAGGATCTTTTAGTTTTTTAGGAAGTTTTTTTTTGAATAATTGCACTACACTCTTTGCTAAGTGCAACAATTTCATTATCCGTGAACTCNTTTAACTACTTCTTTCATCATTAGGTTTAATCTCCTTTATGGATCAACTCTTGGTTTATATTGTTCATCTAGCATAATTCTGTGAATACAGATCGAATAACTGATTCCCTTAATATCAGCTAAGGTCCAACCAAAAGCTTTCTTATATCTTTTTAATGTATCCAAAAATTTTTGCTCTTGCACATCATTTAATTCTGAAGATATAATAATAGGTAGTGTAGATGAGTTTCCTAGAAACACATACTTCAAGTGGTTAGGCAATATTTTCAACTCAAGTTCAGGTGGTTTTATAATTGACGGAACTAGATTCTTATTAGCATTTCCTGTAATATCCAGCATCTCAAATCTTTCTTGAACATAATCTAATTATTCATTTTCTATTTCGTCCAAAATAACTTCGTCTCTATTCTCAAAATTTTCTTTAAAATTCTCATTCATTAGATGTTCGCTAATTTTGATGTGAAAACATTCATTATTNAGAACATAATCTAATTCTTCATTTTCTAATTCATCCAGAATAATTTCGTCACTCTCTTCAAATTTTTCTTTCACTTCAAAATGTTCTTTAAAATGTTCTNTTTCTAGTAGCTAAAAACAGTCTCCCTAAAATGATAAGTATTTCTTTATATTCCTCCATATCTAAAATAAAGAAATCCACAAGAAAGATAAATTTATCAACTTTTACTAACACATCTTCTATAATTCCATTAGGATAAGTAACTGAACGATCTGCTAACTGAAGAGTTACAGAAGTAGGTGAGACTTCTTATAATCCTAATCTTTTGAAGATTGATAGAGGCATAAGTTTAATGCTGGCTCACAAATCACATAAACCTCTTCCATAAAATTTTTCACCGATAGCACACGGTATACTGAAACTACTTGGATCTTTTAATTTTTTCAGGAAGCTTTTCTGAATAATTGCACTGCAATCTTCGCTAAGTGCAACAATCTCATTATCAGTGAACTTCCTTTTCTTGTTTAAAATATCTTTCAAAAACTTCACATAATTGGTCATTTGCTCTAAAGCTTCTACAAAGGGAATATTTACCGTTAATTTCTTAAAAATTTCTGAAAACTTGGAAAAAAAATATCCTTTTTGTGTTGCTTCAATCTTTGAGGAAGCGGTGGTGGAGGTTTCTCCATAGTAATTTTCATTGGGGTAAGTGGACATTCTAAATCTGGGTATTCATGATCCTTTTCTTTTTCTGTATCGACTTTCTCTTTTTCAGTTTCTCTTTCTTTCTACACTCTTGTTTCCAATTCTTTTCAACTTCGTAATTGTAGCGCTTTTTTTTTATTTTCCTTGATATTTTGGATTTGGTTCCACCATACTAGGAAAAGTTCCTAATGTTCGGTTACTAAGCGCAGTAACGATATGCCCCAATTGATTTTCAATATTCTTAATAGTAGTTCCTTGATTTTGTAACTGATTTCCTTGAATTTGTAATTGATTTCCTAGATTCTACAATTGTTGACCCATGTTTAATATCATCTCTTCCAAAGACAACCTCTTTTCCTTAAATTGAGTGTTACTGTTAAATCCTAGAGGATAAGAAGGTCTATAATTAACATTTCCTTGGTTGGCTGAATTTTCTAATGGGTTCATTGGGTTGTTCGACCATTGTTGATTTGTAGTAGAATTGTTATTTCAATTAAAATTTGGATGATTCTTCCAACTTGAGTTATAATAGTTTGAATAAGGGTTATTGGGTCTATTATTATTAGCATTTAAAGTCTCATACAAAGGATGAACATCCATAAGTTGCCCAGATGTTTTCTCTTCTATCATAGTAGGTGTTAGAGAATAATTCATTCTATAATGATCTAAATTCTTTGATATTGCAGTAATCTGCGAAGCTAACATAGATATTACATCAGAATCGTGGATACTAGCTACTCTTTTAGGATTTACCCTTTCAGAGGGCCATTGAAAATTGTTGGAAGTCATGTCTTCTATCAACGAATAAGCCTCATCAAAAGGTTTTGACATTAAAGAACCACTAGCCGCAACACCTATAACCGATCTAAGTGATCCCACTAATCCATTATAAAAAGTTTGAATTATCAATCAATGAGGTAACAAATGATGAGGGCACTTCCTAAGAAGATCTTTAAATATCTCCAAAGCTTCATATATCGACTCTCCATCAATCTAATGAAACAATGTTATGTCATTTCTAAGTTTATCAGTTTTCGATGGAGGGAAATATTTTGATAGAAATTTCTGTGAAAGTTCTTCCCAAGTTCTGATAGATCCAGGTACTAACGAACTTAACCACATCTTAGCCTTATCCCTAAGTGAAAAAGGAAAAAGTTTAAGTCTAACTGCATCTTTTGAAACTCTGTCATATTTAAAGGTAGCACAAAGTTCTAAAACACTAGCAGGGTGTAAATTAGGATCATTATTTGGTGTACCTCCGAATTCATTATTTTGTACCATTTGGATAATAGCAGGTTTAAACTCAAATGAATTAGTAGCTACATCAGGATTTTGGATAGATAAGTGAATTTCATATGCTGTAGGATTTGTATAATCTCGTAGAGGTCTAGGTTGGTGTTCATTTTCTATTCCTTGATTGTTTACGTTGTTTTCCATTGTGTCAAGACTTCTAGGTTCTCTTCTTAGTCTTCTAATTCTTCTAACAGTGCATTTTTAAATTGAATCGTTGGGTATAAAATTTTCAGATCCAAATTTACGCATACAATTAAAATCAGTACACAGAAAAATAGTTAACTAAATATGAAAATAATTTGCAATTTTAGTAAAAATTTTCTAATAGTCCTAATTTGTCTGTTACTCTAATTATGATTCTTGTTTACTCCCCGGCAACGGCGCCAAAAACTTGACAGTGACTTCATATATGCTTAAAAGTACAAGAATTTAATACTGCTGCTAGAAGATTTAATTCCTCGGCAACAACACCAAAAACTTGATAACGATTATAGATTCGATAAAGATGTATATATAAAATATTCAAAAATGGTAAAGTCACACTTATCAACGCAAGTATATGCATCGCTCAAGTAATACATGGCTCTAATGGAGTCCTAGATATCGATCCCACAAGAAGTGATATTAGAGGCTACGAACTAAGATTTTAGAAAATCAATACTTAATCACAACAATATAGTTTAAATTGCTTATCTATCACTAATCGGCAATTGAAACAAATATATAACTTTAATAACTCTTAAATAACTAATTATACTAAAAAAGTTTCTAATGTGAAATTCAATATATAAGAAAGCTTCCTTCTCCATGTCAAGAAATTAAAGTGAATGGATAAAGTGAATCAGTTCAAATTGGATTGTTCTAAATAGGAGCATAACTATTCTTTACCCTTTGGTCCAGGCATAAAGATCATTGACTAATCCTATGCTTGGTTATTGAATCTGCAGCTAGGCTGGGAGGATACCGACTCTCACTTCGGAGCTCCCACGTTCCCCTCGCCTGAGGGCTAACATCTACACTTCAACACCCAAACGATAGGAACGAATTGAGGATTTTAGTCTATCACTCTAAAATCTCCAATTCTATGCCCAATAATTTTATTTTCTTATTTATTTGCACCCAACTTCCATGGGCTTTGACTTCCCTAAATTTTAGATGTAATCTTCTCTTTAGTTGTAAAACTCAACATATTTTAACAAATCAATTGGTCAGATTGAAAGTAAATTAAGATTTAAGTGAAAAGATCATCACAACTTCTTTAACATTCTCAAGGCTCAACTAATTCAAATCACCATTTCACAAGTCTCGAGACAAGGAGAAAGACAGAGAAAATTACTCATAACTCATTGAGAAGATACAGCATAACTTAAAATTTATATATAAAAGCAAAGTCATACAAAATACAACAAGTAAATAACACTTATCTCTAATTCCTCGCAAGCAAACTCCTCAAAGTTCCTTTGAATCTCTTCATTTTTTTATAGCACACAAAATTCTTCTTCAAAACGGTAAGGAGGAATAAATATCTCACTTTCTCTCCACTCTTACAATCTCTTGAAGAATTCCTCACAATCTAACCCTAAATTAAACCCTCTACGCACAACACACACTCCTCACTCTCCCTTATCATGCTATATTTTCAGCCAAAAGCTTCTTTTAAAGTTGTAGAAGAGTTTTTCCAAGAGTTACTTGAGCATCTCTTAAAAAATCGTCCACATTCAAAGCACCAGTTGAGATAATTGTCGATCTCACCATCGGTAGACTTAAGGGCGTCGTCAACGGGCCTTCTAAAATATTTGATCTGGACTCTCATGAAGATCTCGCCATTGGCTCCCTAGTTCAAATCTTCATATTTTTATCCTTGTCACTCCAAATTCGCTCCTTTTTGCATCTTTTTGCTCAAATGACCATAATTCATCATACCTGTAACAAAACATCAAAAATACCTTTCTTTAAAGTGCAATATCATCAAAATTAGTGTAAAATAGCTATAAAAGTCTCAACAAATTTTCCTTTAGTCATCGGACTGACGACATTAAACTAAATGCTTTGTGGGAGACAACCCATATTTATCAATGTTTATTTTCTTTTTATGTTCTTATTTGGAATATTTTACGTATATTGATATATTTGTCTTTCTTTAGATTTCGTGTATTTGAGAAATTTGACATTGAGAAAATATTTAAAAACATCTTTATTTACCTAATTTTATGGAAGAATTGAGAGTTTTCCTGCAGTCTACCTACCGGTTGCGATCCCCGCAACATTTCATCAACAATCAACTTTGTAGCTGGATTCGATGAGTTTGAGGGCATACTTTGCAAAGTTCCATTTGTTGTCATGAAGGTTGCTACTCCAGAAGTTCAAGAGCTGTCAGCTAAGTTTGATCTGAATTTCCCTCAGGACTTCCCTTCTTACAAGAAGATGACGATCACTACCGTCCCAACATCCATTAAGTTTGTTGTCGCTACATCTGTCCACTCGAGAGCCATCACACCTATTGCTGGCAGACTCACTATCACTGTACCTACCGCAATGTCTGCCAAAGGTAAAGAAGTTTTGATTGAAGTAGGTTCAATCGATGGGTTCACTACTTCGCTGTCAGTATTTGAAGTTGGTTCTAGCTTAGGGCTTAAGTCGTCGACTGAGTTGCTAAAAAGAAATTGAAACCAAAAAATTCATATGGTTGCAAGGGCCCAAGCTATTGAGACAACCATTGTTGATGAGATTCCTCACTGGGAGGAACTCAGATTGTCTGAGATTGCTCCTCTCCTATGACGAAGTATGTTTCATTTGTTAATGGATACCACTTGGGATGAGAGCATCTATATGATTTTTTTTGCTCTACCGTCACCATAGGATCATTGTAATGTGTGAGGGAGGCCCACTCTCATCATCAAAGTTTGTACAGTGTTTAAAAGAAACGCTGCAAGGAGGGTTGTTTTGTTGCTGAGTTTCTTAAGCGGGTGTGATGCGCAGTTTCACCTTGAATGAAGAAAGAAATCTTGAAGGATATCAAATTTTTCCGCAAGTTCTAGAAAGCAGTTGAAGTGCCTCCATCCCGTGTTCTTGTTAGATTATGGCTTGGGAGCCATGTTGATGGTATTGGCATCATCACATATTCTAACATTGTTCCTCTAAAGTTTATAGGACATCAACCGATTAATTCATATCTGGGTCTGAGGATACCACCTACCACCATTCATGAAGACTTCCTAAGGAAGGATAAAGAGAAGAGACCCACTACTGGTCTACTTGGTCTGCCCCGCAGAGACCATACTTCTTCTCGGCATAACGATGCCTCCTCCATGACACTCCGTCTTAAAGCACAAGGGTGCTGCACCATTCTATTTTGATCAGCCCGTATGTCATATTTGTGGAATGAAGCATAGGTCCGATCCGTCAGAGGTTGTTGCTAGTATTACTACTGAATCGGTTGTGCAGCAGATCATGTTCAAGTGTGACCTCCATATCTCAAGAACTAAGAGAAAGTAATCAAGGAAAAGGTAGAGAAGCTTAGATCCAAGATTACAGAATTGGCCAGAGAGCGAGGAGTATATGTTGATGATGATGATGAAGATTTTGATTTTATAGAATATCTCAATGAGGAGTTCATGAAGATTAGTGCTGTTGAAATGAGGGACGCAACATTTGCGTGTGATGCTCCACTTTTTGGTGAGGAGAATGTCGTAAATGATCTACAAGGGATCATTCAACTAAGAGATGAACATATCATATGAATGAGGAAAAGATGGTAGATATGGCTGCCACTATGACTGTCATAGCTACAATTCATGAGCAATCACAGTCGCAGTAATTAGTTTCACCGAAGGTTAATCAACCCGAAGTTCTGCATATTATAAACGACAAAAGTGAGGTCATTTCTGTTAGCAAAGAAGAACTGCAGGAGAAGGATTCAGTGTAGAGTTTGTTACCAAAGAAAGGCATTAAGTAGTGGTTAAACAACAAGTTCGAGAGGCCTTAACTCAGTCTAAGGGTGGTGCATCAGTTTCAAAGGTCAGACCTTTCCAGGATGAATTTGATGTTGTGCCCTACCCTAAGGGTTTTTTGTCACCAAACTTTAAGACATTCAATAAGAACAAAAATCCTTGCCAGCATATAGCCCACTTCAAAACTAGTTGTAATACCAGAGACAATGAAGCATTATTGTTCCATCAAATCGTCAACAATTTATGAGGTATAGCATTTGACTGCTTTGTCTGGCTGCCCAATGGATCAGTAAAGAAATTTTCCAAGTTAGAGCATTTATTTGTGATGAGGTTTCTTGTTGCGCAAAACCATGTCACCATCGGACAACTTGTAGTAGAAAGATAGAAGCCTAACAAAACCTTGATGGACTATATCTTGAGGTGGAGAAACTTGAACATGAAGTGTGAACCTAAATTATAGGAACAACATGAGATTGAGATTCTACTCAAAGTAAACCATGGACTAGAAGCTTTCATGCTCAAAGGACTCACAATCAAGCTATTTCAGAAGTTACTCAGCAAGGCCAGTAGCTTACAGGAAGAGGTTAAGCATATGGAGTCCCAAGAAAAGACTGAGAAGTCCAGAATAGTCAACATATTTGAGAAGAAATCTAAGATAGTAGAAATAGTTGATAAGTGCAAGCAGTTAATAATGATTCAAACTGAGTAGTCTCATCATGGTTCTCAGCAGTCATCACAGCATGAAAAATTTTGTTAGTAGCAGCAGAGACGAAGCAGTCAGATCTGCAAAGAACATATCAGACAGATGATAGATAAGGTTTAACATTTGTAGAGTAGAAGAACATGTTATATTCTTTAAACAATGAAGTTATGCCAAAGATGTTTAGAAATCTGATAAAAAAATTCTTATTTTAGATTGTCGGAGCTGAGGAAGCTAGAAGAGGTTGATAAGAAGGATCATCCCAACTATTGTCCATATCACAGACTCCTTGGACACACCATCGAAAGAAGTTTCTATTTTAAGGATTGTATTGAGGGGAACCTTAAAAAAAGAAATATAATAATTATGAAAGAATATTTAAAAAAACTGAAGAGGTTCTGTAAATATGATTTAGGTCGAACCAATCACCCCAACAGAGCTGTATTCAAAGGAAGGTGGTTGGAGCACATTTTGGAGCACATCATCCAAGAAGATACTGAATCAAGTTCAGGCCACATTAGCACAAGTCGCCATTCAGAGTCTACAACCTACTAGACCAAAGATGGAGATCACACTGGAGAATTCATCATAGTCAGAGAAGAAGAAGAATGAGATTGTGCATGAGATGAAGACCGATAGCGTGAGGGATAGGATAGGGGTTGTCAATGTTAAATAGATTGTTTTGGATTCGGGGGAGAAATTCCTCAAACTGCTGACCATGTGTGACTATCTTTTTGCACCAATGAGGTTTTTTAAAGATAATGATTATGATTTAAGTTATGATTTAACTGTCTCTAGTGATATCGTAAGTGAATGTGACATATCTAACTCTGATCTTGATTACTAAAGTGATCCTCAAATCATACTTAAGTATGATAAGCCTACTAATGGAAATGAAGAAGTTTTCAACAACACCGGATATGACAGTTCTAAAACTGAGTAGCCAGTCCTCAAGTGTCAAGGAACCACGATATAAACCAACTTGAAATTTTCAGATTCAAAAATGGCACCGAAAGAATTGGCTACAACATAAAAACAAGATAAAATTAGAGAAAAAAATAAGAAGTAGGAAGGTATTACCCTAAAGGATAGCTCTAATGGACAAATAAAAGTAAATAGCCACTTGAGAAGAACTACCTCCGCCTCCGCGAGTAGGAGAGATAGATAATCAAGTTAAAATTCGAGGTCTTTATGAAGTGAATTATAATGTACTAGCTCATCTTAGGACATTGCCAACCAAACTAAGTATTTATGATGCTCTGATTCTATCAAGGAAGATAACAAAATCTCTGGTAATGGCCCTACTTAATCCAAAATTTTGCCTAGCACAGTTGGCCAGCACATCCTTGGATCAAGTATTCTCATTAAAGGAACAACCTGGGGTGACCATCACTGATGAAGACTTGCTGCTTGATACTACCAATCACAATAGACCATTCAACATCTTCATCAGCATCAGCAAATTTGTGCTCTTGATCTCAGAAATTATAGTTGTGTAAATTTTATAAAGCTGACTCTGCTTTACAACGGTGCCAAAATCATGATGTTGCAATTTATAAATGTTAACATTAAGCACTTAATGTTGAAATTCTACGCAAGTATCTATATCATTATCAAGTAATATAAGACTTTCAATTTAAGTCCCAAATATCAATCCTTCAAGCAAGACTTTAATTTGAAATGATAAATTAACTAGGAAATTCATAGAAATAAAATGAAATTACTGTCACTAATTTTGAATATTTGAGATACTATCAAAATTAATACTAGCAAAATTTTAATGCAATGTTTAAAACATTAACTACTAAACTATGTTTATGTGATGAAGTTCTCTAATATGAAAAAGCATCTTTTCACTACAATCCGGCATGTACTTTTTTGACAATATTCTGTACCTCAGCTCTGCTCAAACACTGTAGCCACATTTGGTCAAATGATCTTCTGTAGAGAACATTTCTCACCAGGGCGTAAGGCATGGCCCTTCTTGTGATGTGGTGCCCCTCAGACTTGTCCTCTAGCAACTTTCCAATATGCAAATATTCTATTAATGGCTTGCGCCAATCTTCGTTGATGTCTGCAACTATATTTATTATTCTTCTTTTCCAAGTTTGCGTAGAGTTTCGAAGTCTTTTTGAGACAAGACTCGTCTTCCTTGCACCGTGACTTAAATGGAAACTCCGGGGGACACATCATTTCCTTAGCGAGTTTTGCTAGAGCGTCGGCATGGGCATTATCTCTCTGAGGAATCCGGTGGAAAGTCACGTAAGGGATTTGTTCCAGGAGCTTCATTGTGTACTGATGGTATTCTGCTAGTCTTGGTTTCAGAACTCTGTATTGTCTAGCGACTTGCTAGATGATAAGTTGAGTGTCACCATAAATGGCAATGTTCGTTATATCCATTGAGATTGCCAATTCAAATCCGGTGATTAAAGCTTCATATTCTGCTTCATTGTTAGTGCACGGCTCTGTCATGTGGTATGAGAACCTCAACATACCCTTATCTGGCGTAATAAAGATCAAACTAATCCCTGCCTTGCCTGGTATAACTGTGCCTGATCCTTTGTCTTTCCTGGCTGACGAAGCACCATCAAAGTACATTTCCCAGCGTTGTGCACTAAAAAATTCTATTTGTAGTATTTGCTCATCTGGTAACTCGTCGTTGAGAGAGGACCCAGCTGGAAGTGGCTGTGCAGCAAGAAAGTCTGCCAAAATTTGTCCCTTGATAACACGGAGGGGCGCAAAAGTTATATCAAATTGCAATAAGATCATTGACCATCTCGCTAAACGTCCGAAGAGTGTTAGTCGGTCATCAAATATTACAATGGATTAACCTTCAAAATTAAGGTGATCTTATGAGAAAGCATGTAATGTCTAAGCTTTTGAGCTGAAAAAATTAATGTCAGACAACGCTTCTCAATAGGTGGATACCTTATCTTCATCTAAATTAGGGTGATTTTATTAGACGACGAATCAAGTAGTAGAGAAAATTTTCTTTTCCCTCGCCATTGACTTGGGGTAAGAGGGCTCCAAGAGAGTCATCTAAAGCCGCGGTACAAAGTATCAACGGTTTCCCCGGGATAGGGGCTGCCAAAACAGTAGGTGTCATTAAATATTGTTTAACGTCCTCAAAGGCCCGCTGGTATTTCTCTTCCCAAATAAATTTGGCATCCTTTTTAATCAATGGCAAGAAAGGCTGACACCTACATGAGAGATTAGAAATAAAGCATCTCAGATATGCCAACTTCCCCTGAAAGGAATGTAGTTATTTCAAGGTTTAGAGAGAGGCATTTCCAAGATATCTTTAATCTTATCCGGGACGATCTCGATTCCCCAATGACGAACAACGAATCCTAGAAATTTCCTAGAGGTGACACCAAAGGNCCTTCATGAAAGTTGTTCATAATGATGTTCTTCACCAACCACAACAATCAATTTAAGCTTAGT
>JXCR01136667.1:16206-27982 GCA_002079205.1 Phalaenopsis hybrid cultivar | reverse complement strand
CATTATGGGATTATCAGGGGAATTGGACGCAATAGGAATGAAATTGGTGGAGTTTCACTTCATTTTGGGGGGAAAATATGAACTAGGAATCAAAATTTTGAGTTTAAAAGGATAACTCCCACCCAAAAACTGCCAAAAAACCGCCATTTGAACCCAAGAAACCGCCAACTAGCTTGTCTCGCCGTCGGCAGAGTCAAGGGCGCCATCAGCGAGCCTCTGTATTAATTTTTCTTGGACTCTCAGGAAAAACCCACCGTCGGCGGCGTCGAGGGCGCCATTGGCCCCCAAGGCAAAATTTTCACAGTTTTGCTCTGATCCGAATGCATTCCGTTTTTCTCAGATCCCAATTTTAAGATATTTCAAGGGTAAATAAGAGTAGTAGAGCTTAATACTACCACAAACTAACGATAATTTCAAATACAAAGTACTATAATCATGATAAAAGTAAAGATAAATATGGGTTGCCTCCTAATAGTCAAATAACAACTACTATAATTGTGAATAAAGTAAAAATAAAGGTTGCCTCCCATAAAGTGCTTGGTTTAACGTCGTCAGCCCGACCTATTCAGGTGTTATTCAGGTCGACCTCCCATAAAGCGCTGGTTTTAACTTCATCAGCTCGACCTGTTCAGGTGTCATTCAGGTTGACTGATCATTAAAACCTCTTTAAAATTTGGTCTTTTACCCTCATCATATGGTTTTAATCTATGTCCATTTACTTTAAATCTATTTCCAATCTTTTGATCTTCAATCTCAACAGCTCCGTAAGTATAAACTTGAGTCACAGTAAAGAGCCCCAACCAACGAGACTTCAATTTTCCAGGAAATAACTTCAGCCTAGTGTTGTAAAGCAAAACTTCTTGTCTTGGTTTAAAGTTCTGTTGGTTAATCTTCCAATCATTCCATAATTTTAGTTTTTCCTTGTAAATGATGTCGTTATCATAAGACTCATTTCTTTATTCTTCCAATTCATTTAATTGTAACAATCTCTTCTTACCAGCATCTTTCAAATTATAATTGAATTCTTTAATCGCCCGATATGCTTTATGCTCCAATTCTACTGGTAAGTGGCAAGTCTTTCCAAAAATCAGTCTGTAAGGAGTCATTCCAATAAGAGTTTTATAAGCAGTCTTATAAGCCCATAATGCGGTATCCAGTGTAGTGGACCAATCTACTCTACTAGGGTTTACAGCCTTTTCAAATATTTGTTCAATCTCTCTATTTGAAACTTCAGCTAACCCACTGGTTTAAGGATGATAGGCAATAAAGATTCGATGAATAACATTAAATTTTTCTACCAATCGCTGAATATATTTATTTCTAAAATGGGATCCTCCGTCAGTAATAATCGTTCTAAGCATTTCGTGTCTAGTGAAATTATTTTTCATTAGAAATCTTGAAACACTTTTAGCATCACAACGAGGTAAAGCTTGTGCATAAATCCACTTAGAAATGTAGTTTACAGCAATTAATATATAGAAGTTCTCAAAAGAAGGAATAAATGGTCCCATGAAGTCTAATCANTATATATATATATATATATATATATATATATATATATATATATATATATATATATATATATATATAAAAAAACTATTTTGTACCAAATATGAGCAATTCTATTTTTTACCCTCTTCCGAGTGCTATAAAGAACATTGACTAATCCAGAGTATGGTCCCTGATTCTGTGGTTAGGCTGAGAGGATGTCGGCTGTCACTCAAGAGCTCCCACTACTCCATCCCCTGAGGGCTAACAATCTTACATTAATTTCAATTAACTGAACTAAAATGGGGGTTTTAACATGTCACCTTAAAATCTCCAATTCTACATCCAACAAAGTATATTTCTCTATATATTTGCACCCATGGATGACATACTCTCTCATGAAATCAAATGTGATTCTCCCTATGTTGTAGAAATCATATCTCATTTAAGAACATATGTCTTTCAATAAGTTTTGAAATTTCAATTAGTCAGATAAAAAAGTAAATGAAGATCGGAGTTCAAATCATCACAAATTATTATCATTTAAAACCGTGGAAAACAAAATCTATTCTTAACAAAACCATATCTTCAAAGTAGGGAGAAGGATAAAGAAGACAACTAAGAATTCATGATAAGAATACAAAAAAATACGAATTTCATATATAAAAATAAGTTTACAAAAACAAAAGAAATAAAAATACAACTTATCTCACAATCATTCCTAAGAAAATCCCTAGAAGTTCTCTCCAAGCATTTCTCTCTTTACAATCACTCCCAATTCTCTCTTAGAAGTGTAATAAAAAAGAAATCTCTCACCTTCCCTCTCCTCTTACCGCCCTAGAAGAAAATCTCCTCCTCTCTCTCTCTAACTCACACCACTTTCTCTCTCTCCCTCACGTCACGCACAAAAGCCTCATTCAAACTCTATGAAGTCTTCTTCTTTTATTTTGGGCTGCCTCATTTGGAAAAAAAAATTAAAATTCCCTCCAAATATCAACTCTTTTTAATTCAAAAGATGTGTCATTTCATCCAAGAGTCATATCCCTTCAAAAAAAGAACTTTCCTAAGTTTCTATATGCATTGAATTACTCCAAGAGGTGTGTAGAACAAGTGCCCCTTTGAAAATTTGCGCAAAATTCATCTCAAACCGCCTTAATATGAAAAAGTCGTCCCTGGTGCATCATGCGCCAACTCTCTAGATGCGCCAGAATCCCAAAATTGGTTGTTTTGGCTCCAAATTTCGTTCTTTTTGCCACTTTTGCTCCAAATGCCTAAAAATAATATACCTGAAACAAAAACACAAAATTACCCTTCTTTAATGTGCAATATCACCAAAAATAAGCATAATTTAAGTATTTATATTATTTTGGTGTATCAAAATCCCCCAAACTTAAATGTTATTTATCCTCAAGTGACACTTTTATTACATAAAAGCATATGACTTAGAATAGAGATTAACTTATAACTTCTATACTTTAGTTTAAGAAATAGAATAGCAAAATTTAAGAAAAACCCTTTAATAACTTAGATTCAAACTCTAAGTTTAGGAATACTTATTACTCAAATTTAAGATTTCTAAATCTCTATTCATTTCAAGAAGAAATGCAATTTGTCATAGTAAGGATACTTAGAACATTCATATGAAAAAGAACTTCATGAAAACTTTACTAGGAATGCTACTAATACTCCAATATAAGTTTAGAAAATGTAATAAAACTCCTTTTTACTAGGCATCTCCTCAAGCTTCTTTTTACTCATTTTTCTTTTCTTTTTCTTTCTTCTCTGTTTTTTTTCTTTTTTTTTCTTTTCTTTTAGGATCTTTTCAATCCTTTCTTTTCTTTTTCTTTTTATTTTTCAAGTGAGGATTACTATATCTGGACAGCCTTTAATGATTTTGAACTTCACTATCCTCTTCTTAAAATTAAAACTCTATACCTTTCTTCACTTTATAAATTCATATTAGTTTATGATTTTCATAAAGTCTCATTTTTTTCAACTCTAAAATTCTTAACACTTCAAAAATGCAATTTTCTTTACTTTAAATAGAAAAACATAGTCTTATCCTATCGTACCAAATATATTTAACTTTAGAATTGATCTTCATTTTTAAAAACTCTTTACCTAAATTTACCACAATATTTATAAACATAAGTATAATCATTTAAAGTTAAATCATAATATTTCAGGCCATGTTAAATTAATTTTTAAGAAAATATAATTACTTAAGGACAAATAAAATTAAGTTTACTCCTTTTCAAAAAAAAAAAATTTCTTTCCCCCAAATTTAAGTTTTTAAGTGATTTTAAAAATATTTTTAGTATAAAATTTTGTAGGTGAAAGAAAACTGTAAATGCATGAAAATAAAAACTGACCTGTAGTGAATTTATGACTATGAAATTGGGTTCCGATATACTACATGTACTAACTGTAAAATTATATACATGCTTTAAAGCATTAAATGAAATATAATACATTCTAGAGAACTTGCTGAGAATTAAAAACATAAATACAAAAACTGAAAAAAAACTAAACTGACAAACTAAATTGAAAATACAAAAAAAACAGAAAAAGTGAAAGTCTACAATTACTATTACAGATTCAATTCACAACACAACATAAAAGTTTTTACTACAGCAGTTTTCAAATGAACATACATCACAAGACAAACAAAAAAACAATCAAACATCAAAAACAAACTAAACTAAACTCATAAAATATCAATCCTTATTTCCTTCCTCTTCATCATATGATTCTTCTTCTTCTTCTTCTTCTTCTTCTTCTTCTTCTTCTTCTTCTTCTTTCTTCATCATGAATGGGAGTATAGAGAGTGAAATTGGGGCAAGCAGGAAAGTCCCCATTAGGTTCACCCTTAAGATGTCTTTTCAAACTCAATATCATGCTCAACTCTCCTCTGTTGATATTCATCATTATATGCATTCATTGCTCCTATCTCTCCCAACTAAGTTTGAATATTAACTATATCCATTTGTTGAATCATGAGTAGATCCATAATACCTTCAAGCAATGTAGATCGAGAAGTAGATGCCCTTGCAGCAGATGTAGAGGGAATATCCCTTCTTCCACTTCTAGACTCAACAAATGATTCTACTCTTTGAATCATATGCCTCCCAATCGGATTTTGTGCTGTAATCTCTCTTCATTTTAATGGGATTCTACTCCTGATTGTTCACATAGAGTGAAAATCAAGGTAGGGTATCCCAATCCTTCAGTTGTAGAACTACCAACTATACTTCGAGCATGTTGAACTATAAGTGCACCAACATCTATTGCCTTCATGTTTTGAATGTAATAGTTTAGCACAACTCTGTCTTTTTGTAACATCAACTAAATGATTTGTTGGCAACAGTCTGACATAAATGAAGTGGTGCCATATTTTTGACTGAATAGTTAACATGGAAGTAGGGAAATTAACTATCTTATTATTCTTAATCTTCCATTAGTAAAAAATACAATCACTTCCTCCAATTATGAATCAGTCATCATAAATGCAGCGTATTCATTGAAAAATACACCCCTCAAACCGTAAAAAGTATTGATCCGATCAGCAGTAAATTCAACATGCTTACCTCTCACCAAGATGTGATCATCAGCAGTGATTCTCAGGTTTGCATAGAACTCTTGAACCATTGGTACAATTACTACGACAATGAAGTAACAGAATCTTTCCCAATTCCTGGCAAGAATCAGTTTCTAGACCTTGCCACTCGGGTTTGCGAACGCTCGTTCTTGGATTATTCCTTTTATCTCCATCTGAGTATTATAACTATGCTGAGCTTTGAAATCAATAAATTTTTGGGCATCCAAGTCCTCAGATGTCCTTCCTCTCTTAACTCGGGGAGCCGTTTGAAAATTATATGAAATCCAAATGTAGTCCAAATAAATTACTAAATCAAAAATCTATCTCCTCAAGAAAGGTTATTTGATAAGAAACTTTTCACTATGAGTTTTCTTCAAGCATTTTTATAAAAAATCCCAATTTTTAGATCTACCAAAATCCATGGTGAAAATAAAAAATTTCTAAGTTTAAGTGAAGCTCTTACCAAGAGAAGATAGAATCTATAGTTTTTAGCCTCTGAATCCTTCTCTTTCTCCCAAAATGTGATGCCCTAGACCAAGGTCTTGAGGTAGAAGATGACTCAAGTAGTGAAAATGGAGTTTCTTCGTGCAATTTTGCAATTTTCTAGGAAATATAGCATGTTCGGACCTTTGGTACAGCATGCGTCAGAGCTCAAATTTTCCAAATTTTGGTTTCTGTGGAAATCTGCTCCGTACCACTTTATGTCAACATCTATTTGACTCAAATAAACCTTTTTAAGCACATATAAACATCACACTAACATATAAATTTCACAAACAACACAAAACCCACATTTATATGTAAAAGTCGCGCTATTACAAACTAACATTTTTCAAGCCAACAAACATCAAATTCAGTGTTCTAAAGCAAACCAACATCCTAACACTGAAATCTAAACATCAAAATTAAAAAAAAAACATATATAGTGCTCATTTGAAAGGAAATGTAATCCAACACAATAAACTAAAACAAACAGTACTACACAAAACATTCCGTCCATAAATTAAGATCAAACATCATCTTCACTATCGTCCTTTTGGATATCTCCCATTGATTGGTAGTGCACATACAGATTGTAGAAGGGTTGAAATGGAAATTCATCAGTTGAATTTTACTCCTCAATCCAAGCATGTTTCTTGAACATACATACCAATCTATCTTCAATACACCTGTCGGCACTATTTTTGGTGTGGGGGTCGCCCGTAAGAAGCTGTCTGAAGAGTTTAGAAGGCCTCAGTGAAAAGTTTTTTACCACACCCTCCATGGTCGTGAGGGGTGGATTTTATAGAAAATGGCTATGGGGATGCTTAGCTGGCCAATTGAGAGCTTAGCCCCACTGCTTAGGTGTCAAGCAGAGGAGCTCTCAGTTCAATTTGGGCTGAGGTGGCCTCTTGGCATAAGTTTGGGTTTTAGCCATGTAGGGGCTCACGGCTTTGGGCTTTTAGCTTGGGTTAAAGTGGCTACCAAGGGTTTTAACCATGTGCGGGCTCATGGTTTTGGGCTTTAGCTTGGGTTAAGGTGGCTAACCAAGGCTTAGGCCATGGTTAAAGCTTATGATGATCAGTAAAAATGGCACCATAGAGTATGGACATGTGGTATAGCAAGTACATTGATTTAACCTCCATGGTTAAAGCTTATGATGCTCAGTAAAAATGGCACCATAGGGTATGGACATGTGGTATGGAAAGTACATTGATTTAACCTCTGGTTAAAGCTTATGATGCTCAGTAAAAATGGCACCATAGGGTATGGACATGTGGTATGGCATGGTTAAAGCTTATGATGATCAGTAAAAATGGCACCATAGGGTATGGACATGTGGTATGGCAAAAACCCCCTTATTATCTCTTTAAAAGTTTTTCTCAAAAATTTACCCATGGGATAAATATCAAGCCTAACCATGGGTTGATGGCTGGCTTTAAACTCAACCCTAGAGTCTAAGGTGAGTCATGGTAAGGCTCATTTGACCATATCAAGCTCAATTGGTTTGGATTTGACCTTAAGTCCAAGAGGGTGCATATGGCCAAATCTTGTGTTTGGGCTACGTTAGACATGCCAATTTGCCAAATTAAATATTACATTTGGTGTAGGAGACCATAATGAACAACTTTCATGAAGGGTGAAAGTCATTTTGAGGTCAATTGGTTAATCAATTTGGTGGATTTTTGACTTTTGACCCATTTTAAGCATATTGGGCTAAGTTTGGGTCAAACTTGGGCTAGCGATGGGCTAAGCTCAAATTTGTTATTGTGGTTGGTGAAGAACATCATGATAAATAACTTTCATGAAGGATGAAAGTTTTTTTGAAGTTGATTTGATGGTTAATTTGGATGAGTTTTGATGGATTTGGTTTTAGACCTAAATTAAGCATATGGGGCTAAACTTGGGTCAAACTTGAGCTAGATTTGGGCAAATCTCAAATTGATTGTTTTATTTGGTGTAAAACATCATGACGAAAAACTTTAATGAAGGATGAAAGTTGTTTTGAAGTTGATTTGATGGTTAATTTGGATGGATTTTGATGGGTTTGAGTTTAGACCTAAATTAAGCCTTTAAGGGTCAATTTTGGGTCTAACTTGAGCTAGCTTTGGGATAAGCTCAAATTGATTGTTGTTTTTGGTCAAAAATGACCTTATATAGGATTTTCAAGAAAAATTGGATACCAATTTGAGGTCTAAGGCATTCAATTGTTGAGATTTGAGGTGTTAGCCAATATTGGGGCTAATTTAGGCATTTTGTCAAAGATGGTCAAATTGACCAAATTGGAGCATGGTGTAGTTGGACAAAATGAAATTTTGAATATTTTGGATTTATTGAGAATTTTTAGAATTTTTGGATTTTTGGGCCATGGAGGGGCATTTTGGTAATTTGGCCATCTTTGTCAATTTGGGCAAATTTGGATGTATTCAAGGTGTTTGGACTGAGTTTTGATTAATTTTGGGTATTTTGGCAAAATTTGGGGAATTTTGANTCTTAACAGCTCATTAGCTGTTGAGTAATCACCATAACTATGATACTGTCCCAGGTGTAAAACATTGCAACTGGGACATTCTATAAAAGCTCCGGTAGAATGTCCTAGATCAAGTGTCGCGGTATGACAGGTAGAACAAACAGAACTGAAGCTCCGGTAGAATGTCCTTGATCAAGTGTCGCGGAATGACAGGTAGAACAAACCGAACTATCATCGAGGTGAACCCATACTGGTGATGATTCTGGATGTCATACCGATTGTACTTCATCCTCTATAAATGGAAGACTATCAAAAGACTCCCTCATGTTAATATTATACATATATTCTTCTGGAATCAAAGATAATTTTTCTTTTTCTTTCCTTTCTTTAGCCAGAGCTCTTTGTTTCTTTCGAGGTGAAAGGTATTTTTTGCTCATCGGCAGCTACCAAATGCCCTGGTGTAGTAGCTACCATGGAGGGCAAACGGCGGCTTGGCCCTTCCATGAGATCTGATTCTTCAACGATTTCTTTCCCTTTTGAGGAAGAGAAACTCCTGGTACTGAATTTAAGTATTGAGGGCAATCCCTCTTTTTCTTGCTCTTGAACAATATTCATCAGTGAATTTTCATATTCTATATTGATATCATCAAATTTCATGTCAAAATCAATTATGCCTCCTTGTGGTACATCTTCTTTGTTGAAAGAAAAGTTCAGACCATCTTTGAAAGCAAAAATCATCCGCGATCCTGACATCTTCTCCTTTAAATTAATAGGGAGATATCAGTGAATTTGAATTGTTTATGAATCAGAACAAAACATAATTCAATTAATATATATTTTATCTTGTTAATATATGTGTAGAAAAGAACGATATAATATGTAATGTTAAGAATTTTCATTAAATTTTTAATGATAAAAAAAACTTATATAGCCACAGACTTCTTCTTTTTTTTGTTTTTTTAGGCCATATAAATAACCCCAGAACTATCTGAAGTTTACAAAAATTTTCATATATACGAAGCGAACCAACAGCAGCAAGCATTGTCATGTTGCGTAGTAGGCCTTTAGATATCGTCCATTTATTGGAAGCATAGGCCTCTCTCCTTGAAAATTGATGAGTTGGTAAGCTCCTCCGGCGTAAACCTTCTCAATAACAAATGGTCCCTCCCAAGTTGGCTCAAATTTTCCACCTATCTTGCGACGTGCAAGAATAGGTCTTTTGAGAACAAGGACTAGGTCACCAATTTTAAATGTCCTTGGGCGGACCAATTTGTCATGAGCTCGTANATTTTGGCAAAATTTGGGGAATTTTGACCAAATTTGGGTCCCAAGGGCAGTTAGGTAATTTGGAGATGCCTCGGGGCAAAAGGCCAAGTTGGGCATTTCAAGTAGAATTGGATAGATATCCATTCTAAATGAACCATGAATCAATGAAATCTCCATTTTGGGCTCTCATATATTGATCTTAGTTAGTGTATCGTGAAGATATGGTAAGGGTATAATATACCTTAGCTTCAAATCAATACCCAGGGTCAATCCTAAAGCCAAGTAACCCTATAGGAACTCTTCTTGAGCTTCCCCATAATGATCTTACCTTCTAAATATTAGAGGTTAGGACCAATATGTGGAATCTAAAGTTGAGCAAAGAGAAGAGTTTTGAATTTCTTATGGTGAGGATACCTTTTCTAGTTTTCTAAGACTAGTCAATAGGAAAGTCCTATGGCTAAACCTAGGCTACTAAAGAAGTTTCTAGACCTCAACCAAAAGTGAGGTCAACAAATGGACCCCCAATTGGTGTGGTGTACTGGGTGAGCACACCGCACGTATTGGTGTTGACCGACAAGATTAACAATATCAATATGAATTGCTAAGTCATCCGACTTAGTGTGAACTTGTGTATGTTATTTGTTTCCGTCATAGATTTCTAAATCCTTAGACTTAGAAAGAAGAGTGAATTTACGTATAATATTTGTTTCCGCTGGGGATTTTTTTAATAGGGATCAACATGTAAGGGTTGACCTCAAAATGGGAATTCAAGATACAAATATCGATATTAAAGGATAGTCAGTATTAGTAAGGGTTGACCTCAAAATGAGAATTCAGGATACAAATATTGATATCAAAGGAAAGTCAGACATTTGAAACTGACTTTCAATAAAAGAAATCAGAAGTGTAAGACTGATTTTAAATTAAGAATTGAAATTATTGGATCAATTCTTAAAGAATGTGAACTAGAAATATCAGACTAATTTGAAGTCAAAATTATTCGATCAATTGGGACAAAAGCATAAATCAGAAGTATCGAACTGATTTAATGTAAAAATTGAAATTATTGGATCAATTTTTTTTGAAAATTTATGAATCAGAAATATCGAACTGATTTAGAGTGAAAATTGAAATTATTGAATCAATTTTCGAGAAGTTATGAATCAGAAGTATTGAACTGATTCAATATCGAATCAATTTTCGAAAAGTTATGAATCAGAAGTATTGAACTGATTTGGTATAAAAATTAAAATTATTGAATCAATCTTTGAATCCAAAATATCAAACTGATTTAATATAATTTTCGAAAAGTTATGAATCAGAAGTATTGAACTGATTCAGTATGAAAATTGAAATTATCAGATCGTTATGAATCAGAAGTATTGAACTGATTCCATATAAAAATTGAAATTATCAGATCAATTTTTTGAAGTATTGAACTGATTCAAAGATAAAATTGAAATTATTGGATCAATTTTTTTTTTAAAAAAAATCATGAATCAGAAGTATTGAACTGATTCAGTATAAAAATTGAAATTATCGGATCAATTTTTGAATCAGAAATATTGAACTGATTTAATGTAAAGATTGAAATTATTGGATCAATTTTGAAAGATTATGAATCAGAATATCAAACTAATTTGGTACAAAAATTGAAATTATCGAATCAATTTTTGAAAAGTTATGAATCAGAAATATTGAACTGATTCGTTATGAAAATTGAAATTATCGAATCAATTTTCGAAAAGTTATGAATCAAAAATATTGAACTGATTTGGTATGAAAATTGAAATTATCAGATCAATTTTTTTTATAGTAAATTAGAGTTATCAGACTGATTTAAAATGTAAGGTGTAAAAGATTATGTTATTTTGAAAATGATTTGCAAGTATCATATAGACTTTGTGACTCCATAGGGATATCACACAGAAAACAACATTGTGTAAAATGTGTGATTCTATAGGATGTAGACCGAACGAGGTCACGCTATACAAGCAAGGAATTCTCAAAATTGAGAAAATTTATTTAGCAAATTTAATTTATTTATTAGAAATTTTGTGTTACTGATTCATACAGCCATTTCTTACAATATATCATGTATATATCTCAAAAGATGAAAACTACATCTTGCTATTTGCATAACTGGTACATCCATGAGTACATAATATAAAGTACAAAATAAACTGCCTTCATATCGCAGGCTGTATATTTGCATTATCTGTACATCTATCAGTAGAAGATCTTTTTGCGAACTATATGAGCTTCTAAACAAGCTGACCTTCTAGGTTGTTGTTTTGAGATAGCCTAGTGGTGCAACGAGTTTATAACTCATACGGTTGCAACTGTTCGAGCTCCGAATGCGACTGAAATCCATATGAAGTTTTATCGTCAATCATTCTCCTGAAAGTTATTTGTCAAACTCCAGGAATGCAATGTTTTGCTATATCAGCTCCATTCCCTTTCAGAATCAAAAT
>JXCR01136666.1:65307-76701 GCA_002079205.1 Phalaenopsis hybrid cultivar | reverse complement strand
ATTTATTTGGATTTTATTTAAATTTTCATAGAAATTTCAATGGCTCCACGAGTAAAGAGAGGAAAGCCTACAGAAGATTTTGACATAAAGAGATTTATTAATTTTAAAGCCCAACATTGTTATAACACTCAAATAAAATTGAAAAAATTGTTCCAAGAATAGGCATTTACTAACTTGGGTGGCGAGATTGAGAGGTTGATCATCGCCAGAAATTGGGAAAAGTTTTACTACTTCACTGCAGTAGCGATTGTACCAAGTATTCGGGAATTTTATTCCAACTTGAGGTTTACCATTGACGATCACATACTTGTGAGAGGTAAACAAGTTGAATTTTCTAAGGAAAAGATCAATGTTTTTTATGGGCTGAGAAATGTATTCCATTGCGAATACATTGCATTCGTGATGATTGATTCATCACTGGATGAGGTGATTGCTTTTCTGACTGATGAAAGAGAAGAATGGAAGATTAAAAATAATAAGAAAGTAAACTTCTCCGCTTCCATGATGACTATTCAGTCAAAGGTATGACACCACTTCATCTCTATTAAATTACTACCAACAAATCATCTCGCCAATGTAACCAAGGATAGAGCTGTGGTAAACTTATGCATTTAGAAAATGAAGGCAGTAGATGTTGGTGCTATCATTATTCATCAGGCTTGGATTATAGCTAATAGTGCTACAACCAGTGGATTGGGTTATCCTGCCTTGATTTTCACTTTATGTGAGCAATCAGGAATAGAGTCCCATAGAAATAAGGAAAGGCTACAACCATAAAAATCTATTGGGAAGCATACGGTTCAAAGATTAAAATCATTTGTTGAGTCTAGGAGTGAAGGTATTGATAGACCCTCTACATCAGTTGTAGGGGCCTCTACATCTTGCTTTTCTTCACTTGAAAATATTATGGAGCAGCTTATAATTCAACAAATGGATATAGCTAATATGCAGAATCAAATTGGATAAATTGAAGCAAGAAATGCTTATAATGATGAGTATAAGCAGAGGAGAGTTCAACATGATAAAGCTCTTGAGGAAGCTACGGTTAAATATGCTAGGGGTGAATATAATGTGGAATTTCCAACTTGCCCCAGCTTCACTCCTTATCCTCCTATTCATGATGAAGAAGAAGAAGATGATGATGAGGAGGAGGAAGGTGATGACGACTGATATTCTTAGAATTTTAGTTTGTTTTTTTTTTGTCTATTATTTTTTATTATGTTGTTATTTGATGTCATTTGAAACAGTTGTGGTAAAAAATTTCATTTTATATTGTGAACCTATATTACAATAGTAATAGTAGATTTTTTACTTTTCCTGCATTTTTAGTATTTTTAGTTTTTGTTACTAATTTTAATTTTCAGCAAATCCTTTAGAATATATTATGTTTGATTTAATGTTTTAAAAATTGTATGTATTTTTAAAGTTAGTACCTGCAGTATAATAGAGACCAGTTTCATACTAAAAAATCCTCTACATGTTAGTTTTCATTTTTATGCATTTATTGTTTTATTTCACCTACTACATTTTGTACTAAAACATTTTTAAATCACTTAAAAACTTAAGTTTGGGGGAAAGAAAATTTCCTTTTAAAATAAGTAAACTAAATTTTATTTTTCCTCAATTAACTATAGTTTTAAAATTCTTTAACATGACCTGAGATATTAAGATTTAACTTTAAATGACTATACTTATGCTTTTGATTATTATGGTAAATTTAAGTAAAAGGTTTTTAATAATGAAGGTCAATTTTTAAGTTAAAGAGGTTTGGTATAATAAGATAAGACTATATTTTTCTATTTTAAGTAAAGGAAATTGTAATTTTGAAGTATTAAGAATTTTAGAGTTTTATGTAAGAAGAAAAGAATGAAGCTATATGAAAAATCATAAACTAATATGAATTTATAAAGTGAAGAAAGGTAAGGAGTTTTGACTTCAAGAAGGGGATCGTGAAGTTAAAAATTATTAAAGGCTATCCAGATATAGTAATCTTCACTTGAAAAAGAAAAGGAAAAGAAAGGATTGAAAAGATCCTGAAAGAAAAAAAAAAGAAAAGAAAAAAAAAGAAAGAAAGAAAAGAAAAAAATGAGTGTGGAGAAGCTTGAGGAGAAGCCTAATAAAAAATTGGCTTCACTTAAATCAAGTTATGAAAAGTTTTCATGAAGTTCTTTTTCATATNATAGTAATCTTCACTTGAAAAAGAAAAAGAAAAGAAAGGATTGAAAAGATCCTAAAAGAAAAAAAAAGAAAAGAAAAAAAAAGAAAGAAAGAAAAAAAAAAAGAGTGTGGAGAAGCTTGAGGAGAAGCCTAATCAAAAATTGGCTTCACTTAAATCAAGTTATGAAAAGTTTTCATGAAGTTCTTTTTCATACGAATGTTCTAAGCATCCCTAATATGATAAATTGTGATTTTTCTTAAAATGAATAGAGATTCAGAAATCTTAAATTTGATTACTAAGAACTCTTAAAATTAAAGTTTGAATCTAAGTTATTAAAAGTTTTTCTTAAATATTACTATTTTTATTTATTAAACGAAAGTATAGGAGTAATAAGTTAATCTCTACNAATTGTGATTTTTCTTAAAATGAATAGAGATTCAGAAATCTTAAATTTGATTACTAAGAACTCTTAAAATTAGAGTTTGAATCTAAGTTATTAAAAGTTTTTCTTAAATATTACTATTTTATTTATTAAACGAAAGTATAGGAGTAATAAGTTAATCTCTATCCTAAGCCATATGCTTTTATGTAGAAAATGTGTCACTTGAGGACAAGTAACATTTAAGTTTGGGAGATTTTAATACACCAAAATAATATGTTATTTTAAGTATATATTTTATGCTTATTTTTGGTGATACTGCACTTTAAAGAATGGTATTTTCATATTTTTGTTGCAGGTATATCAAATTTATGCATTTGGAGCAAAAAAGCAAAAAGAACAAAATTTGGAGCCAAAATAGCAAATTTTGGGAATTTTGGCGCCAGATGCGTCATTTTACAAAGAGCTGGCGTTAGATGCGCCAGATTGGCACCAGATGTGTCATTTTACAGAGAGCTTGTGCCATAACCCAGAACAGTGCGTACTTAAGCAAACTGGTGCCAGATGTGCCAGAACTAGCGCCAGAAGTGACAAAACCCAGAACAACGCAAACTTGAGCAAGCTGACACCAGATGTGCCAAACCTAGTGCCAGATGTGTCAGAACTGGNCGGGAAGGCTCCTTTTGTTGTTGTGAAAGTTGCCACTCCAGAAATACAAGAACCCGCTGCTGAATTCAACCAGAATTCTTTTGATGACTTTCCAGTTCACAAGAAGACTAAGACCTCTGTTACTGATACAATAACACCAATAAAGACAAGTGTCCCTAGCACAAAGGGAAAAGAAATCATGATAATAGAAGATCCATTAACTGCTGTACCTTCAACTTTTGAAATTGGATCAAGTTCAAAGACAATACCATTGACCCGATCTCAGAAGAGAAACCATAGTAGGAAAGCCCGGAAAGCGGCTAAAAAGCAGATCTCTGAGAAAATTTCTACTGAAAAAAAATTTTATTAAAAGGAGGAAGAATTACCAGAAATATGNAAATGTTTTTTGGCTTGAAAAATGTTTGTTTGCAATAGCATGGATTTTATATATAAAAGTGAGTTATGTGTTTTTTTGTGAAAGTTTGGTGTTAGAGTAATGTCTAAATTATGATTATAAATGTTCATTCGAGTTAATTAGAGAAGAATGTATAGAGGTACCTAACAGATTCCCACAGAAAATTTGGTGCTAGAGTAATGTTTAAAATATGATTATAAATGTTCATTTAAGTTAATTAGAGAAGAACGTATAGAGGTACCCAATTGATTTCCACAGAAAATGAAAACTCAAAAACTATGGCATTGGGGACCAGATGCGCTAAATTGGCACTTGAAGCGCCAGTTTACAGAGAGGAGGCGCATATTGCGCCAGATTTGGCGCTAGATGCGCCAAAGTCATGAAAATGCTAGATTGCCTAAAAACTATGAAATTGCACAGTAAAACTCTATTTTTACCGCTTGGGTCGTCTCCTACCTCTAAATCATGACCTAGAGCTTCACATTGTGCATGTGAGAGAAGATTTCGAAGGCTAAAGATCTTAGATTTCATCTTCTCTTGGTAAGAGCTTCACTTTAATCTAGAATTTTTTTTTTCATCACAGATTTTTCCTACATTATGGAAGATCCGAGATTTGAGAATTTTGATGGAAAAGCTTAAAGAAAACTCATGGTGATAAGTTTCTTACCAAACAATCTTACTCGGGGAGTTAGATTTTTGACTTTGTGNAGCTTCACTTTAATCTAGAATTTTTTTTTTCATCACAGATTTTTCCTACATTATGGAAGATCCGAGATTTGATGGAAAAGCTTAAAGAAAACTCATGGTGAAAAGTTTCTTACCAAAAAATCTTACTCGGGGAGTTAGATTTTTTACTTTGAAATTTATTTGGATTTTATTTAAATTTTCATAGAAATTTCAATGGCTCCACGAGTAAAGAGAGGAAAGCCTATAGAAGATTTTGACATAAAGAGATTTATTAATTTTAAAGCCCAACATTGTTATAACACTCAAATAAAATTGAAAAAATTGTTCCAAGAATAGGCATTTACTAACTTGGGTGGCGAGATTGAGAGGTTGATCGTCGCCAGAAATTGGGAAAAGTTTTACTACTTCACTGCAGTAGCGATTGTACCAATGATTCGGGGGTTTTATTCCAACTTGAGGTTTACCATTGACGATCACATCCTTGTGAGAGGTAAACAAGTTGAATTTTCTAAGGAAAAGATCAATGTTTTTTATGGGCTGAGAAATGTATTCCATTGCGAATACATTGCATTCGTGATGATTGATTCATCACTGGATGAGGTGATTGCTTTTCTGACTGATGAAAGAGGAGAATGGAATATTAAAAATAATAAGAAAGTTAACTTCTCCGCTTCCATGATGACTATTCAGTCAAAGGTATGACACCACTTCATCTCTATTAAATTACTACCAACAAATCATCTCGCCAATGTAACCAAGGATAGAGCTGTGGTAAACTTCTGCATTCAGAAAATGAAGGCAGTAGATGTGGTGCTATCATTATTCATCAGGCTCGGATTATAGATAATAGTGCTACAACCAGTGGATTGGGTTATCCTACCTTGATTTTCACTTTATGTGAGCAATCAGGAATAGAGTCCCATAGAAATAAGGAAAGGCTGCAGCCATAAAATTCTATTGGGAAGCATACGGTTCAAAGAGTAAAATCATTTGTTGAGTCTAGGAGTGAAGGTATTGATAGACCCTCTACATCAGTTGTAGGGGCCTCTACATCTTGCTTTTCTTCACTTGAAAATATTATGGAGCAGCTTATAATTCAACAAATGGATATAGCTAATATGCAGAATCAAATTGGATAAATTGAAGCAAGAAATGCTTATAATGATGAGTATAAGCAGAGGAGAGTTCAACATGATATAGCTCTTGAGGAAGCTATGGTTAAATATCCTAGGGGTGAATATAATGTGGAATTTCCAACTTGCCCCAGCTTCACTCCTTATGCTCCTATTCATGATGAAGAAGAAGAAGATGATGATGATGATGAGGAAGGTGATGACGACTGATATTCTTAGAATTTTAGTTTGTTTTGTTTGTTTTGTCTATTATTTTTTATTATGTTGTTATTTGATGTCATTTGAAACAGTTGTGGTAAAAAATTTCATTTTATATTGTGAACCTATATTACAATAGTAACAGTAGATTTTTTACTTTTCCTTCATTTTTAGTATTTTTAGTTTTTGTTTCTGTTTTTAATTTTCAGGNCAATGAGATTTCTATTTCGATGACTGACAGCTTCTTACGGGCAAACCCCACACCAAAAATAGTGCCGACATACTCCAATATAAGTTTAGAAAATGCAATTGAGTTCTTTCATTAAGTTGATTCAAGTGAAGCCAATTTTTGATTAGGCATCTCCTCACTTATTTTTCTTTTCTTTTCTTCTTTTTTCTTTCTCTTTTTACATTTTTTTAGGATCTTTTCAATCATTTCTTTTCTTTTCTTTATTCCAAGTGAGGATTACTATGTCTGGACAGCCTTTAATGATTTTGAACTTCACTATCCTCTTCTTAAAGTTAAAACTATATACCTTTCTTCACTTTATAAATTCATATTAGTTTATGATTTTTCATAAAGTCTCATTTCTTTCTTCTTACATGAAACTCTAAAATTCTTAACACTTCAAAAATACAATTTTCTTTACTTTAAATAGAAAAACATAGTCTTATTTTATCATACCAAATAACTTTAACTTCAGAATTGACCTTCATTATTAAAAACTCATCACCTAAATTTACCAACAGAAGTATAGTTATTTAAAGTTAAACTCTAATATCCAAGGTCATGTTAAATTAATTTTAAAAATATATTTAATTTCAAGATAAATTAAATTTAGTTTACTCCTTTTTCAAAATAAATTTTTATTTTCTCTAAACTTAAATTTTTAAATGATTTTAATAATATTTTTAATATAAAATTTAGTATGTGAAAGAAAATAATAACTGCAAGAAAAATAAAAACTGACTTATAGAGGATTTTTTACTATGAAACTGGGCTTTGTTATACTGCAAGTACTAACTGTAAAACTACATACAGGCTTTAAAGCATTAAATAAAACATAATATATTCTAGAGAGATTGCTGAGAATTATAAACATAAATACAAAAAATGAAAAACAAAACTAACAATACTAAAAATGCAAAAAAAGTGAAAGTCTAGAATTATTATTACAGATTTAGTTCACAACACAACATAAAGTCTTTTACCACAACAAGTTTCAAATAAAAGTACATCCCAATAAAAACACAAGCAACAAATATGTCAAAACAACTAAACTAGACTCATAAAACATCAATATTCATCTCCTTCCTCTTCACATCTGATTCTTCTTCTTCTTCTTTTTCTTCTTCTTTTTCTTCTTCTTCTTCATGAATGGGAGTATAGGGAGTGAAACTGGGGCAAGCAAGAAAGTCCACATTAGGTTCACTCCTTGGGTGTCTTACTATGGTATATTCAAAATCAATATCTTGTTGAACTCTCCTCTATTGATATTCATCATTATATGCATTTCTTGCTCCTATCTCTCCCAATGAAGTTTGAATATTTACTATATCCTTCTATTGAATCATGAGTTGATCCATAATATCTTCAAGTTATACAGATCTTGAAATAGATGCCCCTACAACAGATGTAGAGGGCCTGTCCCTTCTTCCACTTCTAGACTCAACAAAGCTTCTACTTTCTAAAGCATATGTCTCCCAGTCAGATTTTATGGCTGCAATCTCTCTTCATTTCTATGAAATTTTACACCTTATTGTTCACATAGAGTGAAAATCAAGGAAGGGTATCCCAATCCTCCAGTTATAGTACTACCAGCAATACTCTAAGCATGCTGAACTATGAGTGCACCAACATTTATTGCCATCATTTTTTTCATACAATAATTGGGTACAGCTCTGCCTTTTGTAACATCAGTCAAATGATTTGTTGGAAACTGTCTGGCAGAAATGAAGTTGTGCCATATTTTTGACTAAATAGTTGACATGGAAGCAAGGAAGTTAACTATCTTGTTATTCTTAATATTCTATTCCCCTCTTCCATTAGTCAAAAATGCAATCACTTCCTCTAGTGATGAATCAGTCATCATAAATGCAGCGTATTCATAAAAAAATACACCCCTCAAACCATAAAAAGTATTTATCTGATCAGCAGTAAATTCAACTTGTTTACCTCTAACTAGGATGAGATCTTCAGTAGTGAATCTCAGGTTTACATAGAACTCCCGAACCATCGGGACAATTGCTAAGACAATGAAGTAGCTGAATTTTTCCCAATTCCTGGCAAGAATCTATCTCTCGACCTCGCCACCCAGGTTTGCAAATGCTAGCTCTTGGATCATTCTCTTGGTCTCCATCTGAGTATTGTAACTAAGTTGGGCTTTGAAACTAACAAATCTTTGTGCATCGAACTCCTCGGATGACCTTCCTCTCTTAACTCCGGGAACCATTTGAAAATTCTACGAAAATCCAAATATAGTCCAAATAAATTACTAAATCAAAAATCTAACTCCTCAAGCAAGGTTATTTGGTAAGAAACTTTTCACCATGAGTTTTCTTCAATTGTTTTCATAAAAAAATCTCAATTTTTAGATCTCCCAAAATCCATGGTGTAAATCAAAAATTTCTAAGTTAAAGTGAAGCTTTTATTAAGAGAATGTGAAATCTATAGTTTTTAGCCTCTGAATGCTTCTTTTTCTCCCATAATGTGACATCATAGACCAAGGTATTAAGGTAAGAGATGACTTAAGCTGTGACAACGGAGCTTGTCTGTGTGATTTCACGATTTTCTAGGTAATATAACATATTTGAACCTTTGGCGCATCATGCGCCAGAGATCAAATTTTCCAGATTTCAGTTTCTGTGGAAATCTGCTCCATAGCGCTTTACGTCAACTTCTATTTGACTCAAATAAACCTTTCTAAGCATATATAAACATCACACTAACACCGAACTTTCACAAACAACATAAAACTCACATTTATATATAAAATCCATGCAATTACAAACTAACATTTTTCAATCCAACAAACATTATATTCAGTGTTCTAAAGCAAGCTAATATCCTAAAACTGAAATATAAACATAAAAAATTTTAAATATAAACATAGATAGTGTTTATTAGAAAGGAAATGCAATCCAACACAATAGACTAATACAAACAGTACTACCAAAAACATTTCATGCATAAAATAAAATCAAACATCATCTTCACTATCGTTCTCAGGGATATCTCCCATCGATTGGTAGTGCACATACAAATTATAGAAGGTTCGAAATGGAAATTCAACAGTTTCATATTCCTCCTCAATCCAAGCATGCTTCTTGAACATTCGTACCAATCCATCTTCAATACGCCTTGTATGTTCAAAATGTTCCTTCAGTCTCTAATCTAGATGAACCAACATTTCAGTAATATTCCTAATCAAGTTCTTGTGATTCAGCACATCTTTTTCTGTTTTCTTAATTTTCTTTGAAAGTACACTCGAGTTGTAGTACGGCTGAACAGGTGGTGAATTCTGAGATCCTTGATCCATCAATACATTCATATCATTTTCATCTCTCTTTCCGATACATTTGAAGTAGACTTCTGGATCCATCGGCTTCCAGAAAAGTAGCACTTTTTCCCAAATTTCATATGGTTATTGCGATTGACTGCAAAGTATGAAAATATTGGATGGATGTCCCAGTTCAGTTGCAGATCCATTCACAATCAAACCCAAAACTGATTTTACAATAATAGCTCCAACATCAATAAGTTTTCTAGTTATAATACATTAATTCAGAATGACACTCTCCTTAGTGACCATACTAATTTTCATGGTAGGCAATAATTTCGATGAAATGAAGAAGTGTCAGGCTTTTGAAATTGGATTTAAAAATGATGAAGGAAAACTTACATTTCCATCATCTCTAGTCTCCCAAATAGCATCTTCATCCGTAAGGTAGCGGTAGAGTTCATTCATATTTTCTTTGTAGGCGTAAAGTTTGCATGATTGCAGATAGGCACATTTTCAATCATAAACATCTCATTTATTCTTGAAGGAGTGAATTGCACAAACCTACCTCACATGTAAATCATTCCTTGGTAGATCCCATGAAGATTTGCATAAAATTCTTTTACTATAGGAATAACAATAGTGACAGTAGTGTAGCAAAGCAGTTCCCAACGCCTCTGCGCAATAGTCTCTTCTACTTGAATATTCGGCGTGTTGAATCCTCGATTCACAAATCCTCTTTCCTTGATAATCCTCTTCTTCACCAGAACTCAATCTTGTAACTTTTGTGCATTGAAACTGACATACTTTCTCAGGTTGAAAATTCCAAATATAATGGAATTTCTAGAGTGGGAAGCCATAGGAATTGAAAAGTGATGACTCTTCCCTCGTTTTACCTCCTTAAATATGGTTTGGAGTTAGTTTTTAGGAGTTATATCGCAAAGAAACCGCCAAAATCTGCCATTTGACACGTTCAAAACATTTTCAGACAAGCGACGCATCATGCGCCAGTCTGGAGCATCATGCGCCAGCTCTCTGGAAAGTGGCGCATCATGCGTCAGTTCAAGAATTTTTGTTGTTTCGATTTCAATCCATTAAATTCTCAACTTTTTCATAAAATTAGGCAAATAAAGATGTTTCTAAATATCTTATCAAATACATGGACTACATAAAGACCTAAACATAAATATACGTGAAATATCTTAAATAAAACAAACTCAAAAACAAACTAATCAATGATATAAATGGGTTGCCTCCTACAAAGTGCATGGTTTAATGTCACCAGCCCGACATTCCTAGTCTTAATCTGGAAGACCCAACATTATTGTCTCTTTAAAAGCTGGTCTTTGACCGTCAAAATATGATTTCAATCTATGCTTTTTAACTTAAAATACTCTTCCAACCTTGGGGACTTCAATATTAACTGTCCTATAGGGATAGACTTTTATAACTTTGAATGCCCCTTTTCACATAGACTTCAATTTTCCAGGAAATAAATTCAATCTTGTATTACATAATAAAACTCTTTGTCCATGTTCAAATTCTCTTTTTATTATCTTTCAATTATGTCATTCTTTCATCTTTTCCTTATAAATCCTTGCATTATCGTAAGATTCATTCCTAATTTTCTCAAGCACATTCAATTGCAATAATCTTTTCTCACCCGCTTCTTTCAAATTGAAATTGAATTCTTTTATAGCTTAATAAGCTTTATGACCCAATTCAACTGGCAAGTTACAAGTCTTCCCAAAAATTAATCTGTAAGTGCACATTCCTATAGTTGTCTTATAGGATGTCCTATATGCCCATAATGCAGTATCTAATCAAGTAGATCAATCCATTCTATTAGGATTAACATTATTTTCCAAAATTCTCTTAATTTCATGATTAGATACTTCTGCTAAACCACTATATGGATGATAAACAATTACAATTTTATATATTATATTATATTTTTCCATCAACCTTGCAACTGTTACATTTCTAAAATGAGATCTTCCATCAGTAATGATTACTCTCGGCATTCCATAACTTATACAAATATTTTTAATTAAAATTTTTGAAATCGAGGTAAAGTGATTGCTTCAATCCATTTTGAAAGTAATCCACTGCAATCAATACGTATATATTTCCAAATGAGGGTATAAATGGTCTCATAAAATTCAATCCCCATGCATCAAAAATTTCAATTTCTAAATTAAAAATTAGAGGCATTTCATTTCTTTTTAAATTATTACGTACTCTCTGACACCGATCACATGTTTTGATATATATAT
>JXCR01136666.1:45354-57504 GCA_002079205.1 Phalaenopsis hybrid cultivar | reverse complement strand
CTTAACACTTAAATGATTTTTTTAAAAATCAAAATATAACTCAAAAAATTATGAAACTTAGTGTTTTTTTTAAATGATTTTTAAAAATCAAAATAAAACTCAAAAAATTATGAAACTTAGTTTTTTGAGTTCTATTAAATGATTTTTTAAAAATCAAAATATAATTCAAAAAATTATGAAACTTAGTTTTTGAGTTTTCTATTTTTAAAATCAAAATATAACTCAAAAAATTATGAAACTTAGTTTTTTTGAGTTCTCTGTGATCATATTTTTAAAAATCAAAATATATCTCAAAAAATTATGAAACTTAGTTTTTTTGAGTTCTCTGTAATCAGAAAAAAATCAAAATATAACTCAAAAAATTATAAAACTTAGTTTTTTGAGTTCTCTGTGATCAGGGGAATCAAAATATAACTCAAAAAATTATGAAACTTAGTTTTTTGAGTTCTCTATTATCAGGGGTGTTTTCTAAAAATAAAATTATATTTAAAATAAAAACTTGATTTTTAGCCTATTTTAAATATTTGAATAATTTATAAAATAAAATTAATATTTAAAATAAAAACTTAATTTTTGGCCTATTTTAAATATTTAAATAATTAAAAATTCAAAAAAATCACAAAAATAATAAAATTCATGGAAAAGCTCTAAATTGTTTCCTAATCACTTAGGAACAATTAGAATATTTTTCCTGATTTTCTAAATAAAGATATTGAATTTCAAAGCTTAAAAATAATTTTTAAAAGGCCAAAAATGAGTTTTCACTAAAATAATCACAATAAATCAAGAAAAAATTAGAAAAATATAAAATTTGCTCCTATAAGTTCTCTGACCTTAGGGAGATTTTTCAAAAATATAAAACTTAATTTTCACCACCTAAAATATTTTATTTTTATTAAATAGCCGAGAACTTACAATAATTCTAAACAATCACAGAGAATTCCAAAAATTATGAAATTTTATCCAAAGGCTTCTCTAGTTTAGGTATACCTCCAGTAAAAATTTCAAGAGATTATAATTTATCTTGGCCTAGTTAGTAATTTTCTTTGAAAAATCCTACTTTTGCATTAAAATAATTATATAAATTAAATTAAATTTTAAAAAAAGTCACATTCTCTCCTCTGATGTCTCAATTGACCCATCAATGAGGTAGGATAAAAATTTTAAAGTCATTTGAATTTAATTTGACAAATTATGAAGTGTTAGAGCCTTAGGGGCAAATGTGTAATTTTGGAAACCTTGCCTTAATTAACATTTAGGCCTAATTCAAGGAGGGAAAATGGGTAACCTCTAATCTTAATCAATTTATTTGATGTTTGAAACATAAAGGGGTCAATTGGTAGAAACCAATTTTGTTTTCTTAATTAAAACTAATAAATTTCTAAATTATTAAAATTTGGAAGTGTATTAAAATTAAATGATCCTGGACTTCGCGGTATGACTTTTGAAGTGAATAATTAATAAGTTTAATTATCTTGATTTTCAAATAGAATCCAAATCATGAATCATGACCACTTAAAGCTTAACCCTTTTTAAAACTAATTAAGACACTCACCTAGGTCTTAAGGGTTTAGTGACGGCTTAGGCTAAATCAAAATTGACTAAATGAGGATTAGAGAAATAAAAATAACAAAATCAAACATCCTTGAAATATCACTATCTCCTTACAAGGCATGAAAATAAAGAATGCTTAAACTATCTCCTTGTAAAAGAAAAGATATGTTTGAGGAAGGAGCCTTGCCAACAGTAATCCCTTTAGAATTTCTTCCAGTGGTCACCAAAAAGTGGGCAGGGCTATTGCCCTCTCTATGAATATGCTGAAATTTCACCCTTCCACATCCCAGCTCAGTCTTCAGTTTTTTTATCCACCTTAGGATATACCAACGGGGGTCATCGTCTTTCAACTGAATCTTGATGCAGGTGAGTGAGTCAGACTCAACTATTAGTTGGTTGATCTGACATTTGTTTGCAAATAGTATAGCCCAGTAAATAGTTATCATTCCAGCCTTCAATGCATCCCAATCCCAAGTTTGAGGGGAAAAGTAAAGTAAGCACAACCATTGGGAGTTCCTGAAAATACCCCCAAAACCCACAGATCCCTTTATAAAACTCGCATCAGTATTCACTTTCACTCAGCCATAGGGAGGAGGGGTTAAAAATATTGGTTTGAAGATTTGCTGAACTCTGGTGTTAGGAGTCCAATTTTTAAATAGATTTGGGAACATAAGATGCTTAGTAATTTTCTGCATGTAAGAAGTGCAATTTGAGATCACAGACTTAGCCAAAGGTTTAATATCCTTGTATTTAGCTTGATTTCTACACATCCAAATAAACCAGGCAAGAAAACATGGAATGGCTTGTAGGTTAGCTACCTATCAATCCCTCTAGAAGTTGATAAAATCCCAACATATATTAATAGTATTAACCTTGAGTTTCATCACTAGTTTAGACCAGATCAGTTGAGAAAACTTGCAAGTGAAAAAAGATGTTCTAGAGTCTCCTCCTTCTCATTACACAGATAACAGCATGAGGGTNTCCCAATAGATATTAATAGTATCAACTTTGAGTTTCATCACTAGCTCAAACCAGATCAGTTGAGAAAACTTGCAAGTGAAAAAAAAATGCTCTAGAGTCTCCTCCTCCTCATTACACAGATAACGACATGAGGGTACTCTCAATCTTTCATTTTCAAAATATTAATATTATATATATATATATATAAAGAAGAAGGAGTACCAGAGACTCCCTACCTGTTAGACTGAAATAAAAAGGTTACAAAAGTTGGAGAGGGTTTGGTTCACAAAAAGATACCAAGGTCCACCCAACAAGGGCCAAAAGGGCTCCACCAAAAAGAGAACAAATCCAATTGTAACCTGTCAAAACTTTTCCCCATAGAAGAGGGGCTGAAGAATAAAATAGAAAGTTCCAAATCAGCAAAGACCAAAGGAAACAAGAAGCCTTCTCTAGGAAAAATGATTAGAAGTTTCATCAGTTGACACCCCCCTTCTAATATAAGATAGATCAGACAGATCTGCATTAATCAACAAAGCCAGCTCCAAAGGAAGGGTGATATTCACTAAGGTAACATAGTCAATGCACCTTGATGTGCAAGCCAATTGGCACATTTATTACGCTCTCTGAAGATATGATTCCAATTAATATGTAAGTTGTGATTTGTCTTCAAGTGAGCAATTTGCTTAAAAACGGGGAGAGGAAACCAAGGTGGGGAGATGTTATCCTTTAAAAGCTGCACTAGCCATGAGGAGTCTAGTTCCACAAATAGAAGGTTCCATCCCATAACAACAGCAGTTTGAATTGCCCATGCAGCAGCTAAGGCTTCAGCTTGTAAAGCATTTAAAGCATTAGTGGGTGATTGAAAAAACAGTAGGCATTCCCCAAGGTGATTTATGAAAATCCCCCCAAAACCAGCACTATATCTTCTAAAACTACCATTATGTGTTGATTTTAATCCAAGGATAAACAGGTTTCCTCCAATGGAATGGAAGGAAATGTGATTTGACAGAAGGAGAACATTTAGTATTAAGGACTTGGGAGCACCCATAAATTTTAATCTTGTAACCCATGAGATTGATTACCTTAAGAGTATAGGCATAGCAATTAATAACAATTTGTGTGACACTTTGAGTTCTTCCCTCATATTTACTGTTATTTCTTGCCATCCAGATGAACCATGTAATAATAAAAGAGATTATTTCAGCATGGTTCTCTTTCCAAACCTTCGAACAGTCAAGAAAGTTTCAAAACCCAACAGATGGGAGGGGAAATTGAGTTTAGAAGCCACCTGTGTCCAAACCCCTTGTGCAACAGGATAAGAGAAGAATAAATGATTAAAGGATTCCTCATCTGGAAGGTCCTTTTAAACCCTTGAGTTTAAGTATATCATTAGTGGGAATAATACTATGAAAAACATCTCCAAGTGAAGAAGGACATAGAGTGGTTGAGATATTTCACCCACATGGCTTGACCCCAATTCTTTTGATGCCATGTGTTTAATTGATAATATGCAAATTTGGTAAGAGAGGTATGAGGATGATTTTTAGTCACAATTCTATCTGACTCATGTGGAGTGATTGGAAGCTTAAGGATTTGATAAAATTGTTCAGGATTCACTAAAGAAGCCAACATATCTTTATTCCAATAATGACCATTTCAGCATAATTGAATAGGAAGGCTGATAGCTGAGCCCATAGAGACAGGTGGCTCCAACTTACCATCAAGTAGCCAGTTGTCCAGCAAAAAATCAATTTTTCCTTCTCCCACATCCCAGATAAAATAATCTTCAGCCACATTTCTGATGTGTATGAGTTCAGTCCAAAATCTAGATTCCCCAGGTTTTCTACAGATAGTAGTTGGTTGAGAGTGCTTGCAATATTTCAACTTCATATAGTTAGCCCACAAAGATTTCTGCTCTCTAAATTTGATCCAGAGTTTACAGTAGAAGATATCATGAAGTTTAAATGATTTCATACCAAGCCCCCCTGCAGCAAGAGGTAGGCAAAGCTTATCCCAGCTAAGTCAGTGAGCTTGTTTGTGTTTTCCTTCACACAAAAATTTGTTCAACATCACCTCCAAGGTCTTTTGTGTACCTTTTTTCATCTTCAGCATTTACATAATGTACATAGGGAAAGAATCCAGGATATATTTGATTAAGGCTAATCTTCCGCCCTGTGACAGATAGCGATTAGTCTAACAAGAGATTTGTTTGGAAATTTTAGAAACAACCTCATCAAATTGAGTTTGCTTCTTCCTACCTTTAATTAATTGTACCCCAAGATAAACAAAATGGCTGGTGGCAGATTTAAATCCAGTGAAGTCTTTAACCCAGTTTTTACTAGCAGCATTAAGTTTATTTCTAAAGATGAGTTGGCATTTTTTTGGTTTCAGAGAAAGACCAGAAATCTGTTGAAACAGGTTCAACAAACTGAAAACCTTCTTCACTACTGGGTTTGAAGCATTAGAAAACAATATGAAGTCATCAGCATAACATAAATGACTTATGGAATAATTAGCTTTATTAGCAAATCTGATATACTCCCTTTTAGAAAAAATCTGGTTAAGAAGCCTTGATAAATAATCCGAAGCCAAAATGAAAATGTAGGGAGAAAGAGGGTCCCCTTTTTTGATACCCCTAGTAGCTTGGAACAACCCTTGAGAATTCCCATTAAGAAGAATGGTGTAAGAGTTATCATTAAGCCACATGTAAATCATCTGACAGAAAGAATTTTGAAACCCCCTTGCTTTAGGAACCTCCAAAATAAAATTCCAATTGATAGTATCGTAAGCTTTAGAAACATCAAGCTTATACATGAGGTTACCACCCTGCAAGGCTAGTCAATATCAAGAAAGAGCTCTGGAGTAAGTAGAACATTGTCAGCAATTTGTCTGCCTGTAACAAAAGCAGATTGATTAGGAGAAATAATCCAAGATAAATGTGGTTTTAATCTGAAAAACAAAAGTTTGCTAATAAGCTTAGACAACACAGTTGTAAGAGATATGGGGATCCCAAATAGATTTCTGATCCCCGTTAGGGATTAAAGTCATGGTGGACTGAGCAAAATATTGTGGCATATCCTCCCCCATGAAGAGCCTCCATAATGTCAAATTTCACCACCTCCCAAGCATTTTTGTAAAAGATAGAAGTAAAACCATCAGCACCAGCCACTTTATCACCATCAATAGAACATAAAGCTTTCCAAGTTTCTTCTTTTGCAAGAAGAAAAGTTAAGTCCAAGCAATGAATTTCAGAGAAATTGTCATTAAGCTGACTAGGATCAAAGTTCTGAAGACTAGAATTATGAGGTTCATATAAAAAAGTCTGAAAGTGATTTATAGCATCCCTATGAAGTAGATCAGCAAACTGAGTCCAACTGCCACTATTATATTTAATCTTCATGATGGTGTTAGAATGTCTTCTTTATTTAATACAGGCATGGTTGAACCTTGTATTCCTATCCCCATCAACAAACTTTTTAAAAGCAGCCTTTTGTTTATAAAATTCCTCCTCCCAATGAATAGCTTGAATAAGATTAGCATTAGCTAAGATCAAGGTTTGTTCATCAAAGAGCCCCATCTGAATATTTAATTCAGTCAATTTAACAGCAGCTTTAGCCTCTTCAACTTTTTTTGTAAGGTTACCAAAACAACTCCAATTCCAAGCTTTCAGCAGTTTAGCAACCTTTTTTTTTGAATTTGCCATAATCTAATCCAAGGAGGAAAGGATGAAACAGGAAGCCAAACAGACTTAATAAAGGGAAGAAAATCAGGGTGCTCCACCTATACATTAAAGAATCTGAACCTTGGTATGGGAGAAAAAATATTAGGGGATATAGAGATTAGCAAAGGCTTATGATCAGAGCAAGTGTAAAGAAGATAGAAGACAATAGTCATAAAGTTGGTATCCAGTCAAGCATGGTTAACTAGGAACCTATCAATTCTCGCAAAAATTTTACCTCTCCTCCAAGTATCAAGAGGTCTCTGATGTGGAAGTTCAGCAAGATCAGTATTCCTGATGTTTTGATTAAAAAGTAATATTNAAGATCAGTATTCCTGATGTTTTGATTAAAAAGTAATATTTGGTTGATATCCACAGGCTTCCCACCCCATTTTTCATTCAATCTAGCTACACTGTTAAAATCTCCACCAATAATCTAAGGTCTATTAATAGAAGATTTCAGCTGCTGAATTTGTTGCCACAAGGTGACTTTATCAATAGCAGAACCACCACCACAAACAAAGGTAGTCTCAACATTTAGAAAATCCCAAATTAGCTTGATATGTAGAAATTGAGGCTGATCACCCAAGATCTGAACAATAAGATTCCTTTTATTAAAAAACCATATTTTGTTATTAATATTGTAACTGCAGTTAAAACTTGGGAAGTGCTTTCTAAATCTGCAAGGAGTACTGTGAACAAATGGTTCAAGAATAGTAAAGTATAATAACCTATGCTTCCTGGCCAACTGCATAATTTTTATCAAGGATTTTTTATCAGAAATCCCCCTGATATTCCAACACATCAATTTAATCATCAATTATATAAGAGAAAGGGAACCGCATAGCTGATATCACAACAACTCAAACAGTTGACCAAAAACCCCTCAAGGGAAGTAAGAACAGAAAATTGCTGAACTTAAACAAAATAAAGAGATCAAAAGGACTCCCATAACTTCTGAGATAGAGGATATATAAAAACAGAAAAAAATCTACAATCAGCCAAAGGCCAGAGAAACCAGAACTCAAAACATTACAAATGAAGCTAAAGAAAAAAGTTAAAAGTCTTCTGAAAGACTTAAAATGACCTGAGGCCAAACACCAATAAAGAGAGAACTTAAACATTGGGAGGAGAAATATGGAGTGAATGATGTGATCTAGATCTTGTCCTCCCTCTAGAGGGGCCAGGAGAGGATCCAACCTTCAGATTATTGCCAATGGAAGCAACCTCCATTTGTAATCTTTGAGATTCCCCAGTTAGTTTAATGCAGTAACTTTCTCTCCCTCAATAATAGGAAGCTGAGGTTCCAAATGCTTTCCCAGGAGTGAATCCTGCAACCTCTTCTCAATGGAGTTAACTGTAGAGGAAATTATGGTGATAATGTTGGGTTCCTCTCATAGCACTCCCTAGGGGAGAGAAAGAGGAGTATTAGAAATAAAAGGAATTGGAGAACTCTGTGACTCATCCTATAAGCCATCCACATTATGCTCAGGAGGCAACTGACTGGGGTCATTGTCCTTCATGGAAAAAGTTTTTCTTTTAACTGGAGGATGTAGCCTATAACACCTATCTATAGTGTGTCCAAACATCTTGCAATTTTGACAGTAATAAGGACATTGTTCTAGGATGACCTCCTGCCAAAAGCCTTCTAGTTCAGAGCCTATCCACACTCTTTTAAGTTTAGGTAAGGTGATTTCTCTTTCAATGAGGATTCTAACAAGAGCTGGCCTTGCCTTGTTATAAGTATGAGCATCTACTTTAAGGGGTCTTCCTAAAGTAGGCCCAATATTAAAAAGAGCAATCATCTTGAAATAAGGAATGAGGAGACCAGGAAGCTTGAACCAAAGAGGAACTATAGGAGCTTCATTGCTAGGGTCAAAGCTAGGGGTCCATTTCATTAGTTTCATGGTAGCCCCCCAATAATTAAAGATTTTTTGGCAAAGATCCTAGCATAATCTTCTTCAACTGTTAGTTGAATGATTAAATGCCTGCCATCTAGTAAACCCAGTTGCCAAGCACCATAAAAGTTCAAGGACTTGAAAAAGCACCTTACAAGTTCCATCTTAGGATGACCAAGTTGGAATTTACCCACCAAAGTGAGCTTAATCTCTTCATTTAAAGAAATAACCTCCTGAGGTGAAAAATAAAATGCACGCTCCCTTTCTTTACACCCAAGAGGGTGAATATAGGGAGAAATCCTTCTGCCAGCTAAAGTGTCATGAAAGTTCTGCGAAAAGATTAACTTATCCATATTTTGTAAATTCTCCTTAGAGCGACCGACCACCCCAACATAGATGGCCTTAGCCCATTGAATGTTAGTGTCCAAATTAATATTTATAGCTATGAAAAAACTGAAAAAAGGAGAAACCATAAACCAACCAGAAGAACCAACCCAGCAAACCAATGGAACAGTAAACCAAGTAGTAGAGAAGCACTTCCACACCAACCACTTAAGCAAAGAAGACTTCAGAACATAAAAATAGCACCAACAGCCAGTCTGGTCACCACCACAGACCAAGTGATGACACTAAAAACCAGAGAAAGAATCCCAAGAACAAAACCAGAAGACCAGAAAGAAAAAGCAAAGAAAGCTGAGGAAACTCATTGAAAAAGAGAACTCCAACAAACCAAACTTCCAGCAGAGAAGACGAAACCTTCCTCCCCACCAGCCTACCAGCAAGCCAAAGCAGGGAGCAATGAAAACCATAGCAGAGTATATCTTTGAAATGTTGCAGGTGCATTACATAATCTAAAAGGGATTCACCGAAAAGCAAAAGTTCCATAAAGACTAGTAAATGTTATGTTCTCTTGATCCTTTGGAGTAATAGGTATTTGATGATAATCAGTATATCCATCTAAAAAAAATATTTATCCCCAACTAATCTATCCAACATCTGGTTCAAAAAGGGTAAAGAAAAATGATCATTCCTTGTGGCAGAATTTAATTTTTTATAATATATGCAGATTCACCAACCAATGTCCTGTCTTGTTGATATCATTTCTTTATGCTTATTTGTCACTACAGTCATACCTCCTTTCTTTAGAACACAGTGAATTGGACTATCCCAAGCCATGTCTGAAATATGATATATTATTCAAGTATCTAATCATTTTAAAATTTATTTCTTTACTACTTCTTTCATCATAGGATTTAATCTCCTTTGAGGATCAACTCTTGGTTCATGTTGATCTTCTAATAACATTCTATGCATACAAATTGAAGGACTAATTCATTTAATATCAGCTAATGTCCATCCAAAGGTTTTCTTATATCTTTTCAAAGTTCCACCAACTGTTTTTTATGCGTATTAGTTAATTCCGAGGATACTATAATAGGTAATATAGATAAATCTCCTAAAAATGCATATTTCAAATGTGTAGGAAGCATTTCCAGTTTTAGTTCAAGGGGTTTCTCAATAGTAGAAATCGAATTCTTGTTACTTTCAGTAGGATCCAACATTTCAAATCTTTCCTGAACATAATCCATATCCTCTTTACTCACTTTCATAGATTCATCTTAAATTCTATCCTCATCTTGATATTTCATATATTCTTTTTTATATTCTCTCTCAAAAGTTTTCTTAAAATATTCATGGTTTAAATCTTCATTAATATCCATTCTGAGCATTCAATCTCTTGCACTTTTGCAGGGTATCTCATAGATTTTGCAATATTTAATGTAACCTCTTGATCACTAACTCTCATAGTTAATTCTCCTTTCTACAAATCTATCAAAGCTCTTCCAGTGGCTAGGAATGGTCTTCCTAAAATGATTGGAATTTTTTTATATTCCTCCATATCTAATACAATAAAGTCTATAGGAAAGATAAATTTATCAACTTTTACCAAAACATCTTCTATAACCCCTTTAAAATAGGTAATTGAAAGATCAGCTAACTGCAGAGTTACAGTTGTAGGAGAAATATCTCCTATGCCCAAGGTTCTGAAAATTGATAATGACATAAGATTAATGTTGGCTCCTAAATCACATAAAGCTTTTCCATAAAATTGTTTGCCAATAGCACAAGAAATTGTAAAACTTCCAGGATCTTTAAGTTTTTCAGAATGCTTTTTCTGAATTATAGTGATACACTCTTCGCTGAGTGCAACAGTCTCATTATCTACAAACTTCCTTTTCTTATGAAATATATCCTTCATGAACTTCACATAGCTTATCATTTGTTCCAAAGCCTCAATAAATGTAATGTTAATAGTTAATTTTCTCAAAATTTCTAAAAATTTTGAAATTTGATTGTCTCTATGTTTCTGCTTCAATCTTTGAGGAAATGGAGGTGGTGGTCTTTCTAAAGTGATTTTCATTAGCTTAATAAGATTTTCTGACTTAAAATGAAAATCGTCCTAGATTTTTCATTTTCCACCTCATCTTTTTCAACTTCAACTTCTTGGTGAACTCCGTTTTTTAATTATTTTCCACTTCTACGTTGAATAGCTTTAATTTTCTCTTCGTTCTGATCTTTAGGATTTACTTCAACATTACTAGGCAATGTCCCTGGAGGTCTATTGCTAAGTGTAGTAGCAATACATCCAAATTGATTTTTCATGTTTCTAATAGCAGCTCCTTGACTTTGTATATGACTACCCATTTGCAATATCAATTCTTCAAGTGATAACTTCTTCTCCTTACTCTATAGATTATTAAAACCTAGGGGGGTAATAAGGTTTATAAGCTCGGTTCCCTTGATTGTTGGAGTTTCCCAATAGGGTCGCTGTGTTGTTTCCTCATTATAGATTTATGGCATTAGAATTATTGTTACTCTAACTAAAATATGGATAATTTTTCCAACCAGGATTATAATAATTGGCATAAGGATGGTTAGAACAATTTTTTATTGCATTTAAAGTCTCATAAGAAGATTGAGATTCTATCATTTGTCACAATGAGTTCTTCTGAAGCACAGGTGTTGTATGAGAATAATTCATTCAATATTGATATATCTTCTTTGAAATAGCAGTTATTTGGGCGGCTAAAGTAGATATAATATCAGAATCTTGTATACTAGAAATAACATCAGAATCATGTATACTAGCAACTTTTTTGGATTTACCCTTTCTAGAGGGCCATTGAAAATTATTAGTAGTCATCTCTTCAACGAATGAATATGCTTCATTGAATGATTTTGACATTAATGATCCACCAGCACTAGCATCAATTATCGATCTAAGAGATCGAACCAACCCATTATAAAAAGTTTGAATTATTAACCAAACTGACAACGCATAGTGTGGACACTTTTAAGGAGATCTTTAAATCTTTCCTGGGCTTCATAAATGGATTCCCCTTCAAAATGACAAAAATATGTGATATCATTTCTAAGCTTAGCAGTTTTTGAATGTAAGAAATATTTAGATAAGAATTTTTGTGATAAATCTCCCCATGTTCTAATAGATCTATGAATTAATGAGTTTAACCACATCTTAGCTTTATCTCTTAATGAAAAAGAAAAAAGTTTAAGTCTGATGGCATCATTTGACACTCCATCATATTTAAATGTAGCACACAGCTCTAAAAAACTAGCAAGAAGTAAATTAGTATCTTCAGTAGGTGTTCCTCCAAACTAATCGTTTTGTACCCTTTGGATAATAACAGGTTTAAGTTCAAATTGTTTAGCATCTATTGTAGGATTTACTTAATCTCTTAAAGATATCTTGTTAATTTTTCATTTCCAACATTATTTAAATTGTAAACCATTTTACTAAATTGATCTTTCTCTTTTGGTTTTTTTTCAAATTTTTCTAACACTTCGTTCTAACTCAGAGTCGTAAGGTACTAAATTTTCAGATCTTACATAACCCATAAACTGAATAAAGCAAATAATTAGAAAAAAGCAAGCACACCAAATCATGAAAGTGTACAAATTAAACTACAAACACTTTGTTATATATATATATATATATAT
>JXCR01136666.1:13569-37245 GCA_002079205.1 Phalaenopsis hybrid cultivar | reverse complement strand
AGTGCTATATAGAACGTTGACTAATTCAAAGTTTGGCCCATAATTCCGTGGTCAGGCTGGGAGGATACTGACGACCACTCTAGAGCTTCAACTTCTCCCTCCCCTGAGGGCTAACAATCTCGCATTTGTTTTCAATCAGCTAAACCAAATTGAGAGTTTTAATATGTCACCTTAAAATCACTATTCTACATTCAATAATGTATATTTCCCTATTTACTTGCACCCAATCTCATGCATGACATACTCTCCCATGAAATAAAATGTGATTCTTCCTATGTTGTAGAAATATATCTCATTTAAAAACATGTCTCTCAACAAGTTTTAACATTTCAATTGGCTATATCAAAAAGTAAATGAAAACAAGTGTTCAAATCATCACAAATTATTATCATTTAAAATTGTGGAAAATAAAATCTATTCTTCACAAAATCATATCTTCAAAGTAGGGAGAAGGATAAAGAAGACTACTTAGAATTCATAAGAAGGATATGATAAAACACGAATTTCATATATAAAAACAAGTTTACAAAACAAAAGAAATAAAAATATAACTTATCTCACAATCCTTCCCAAGAAATTCCCTAGAAGTTCAGTCCAAGCATTTTTCTCTTTACAATCACTCCTAATTCTCTCTTAGAAAATGTAATGAAGAAGAATCTCTCATTATCCCTCTCCTCTTACAACCTTAGCAGAAAATCCCCTCCTATCTCTCTTTCTCTCTCACATCACACACAAAACCCCCCTCACTCTATGAAGTCTTCTCCCTTAATTTGGGTAGCCTCCTCTTGCAAGAATTCCCTCCAAAAGTAAACTCTTTAGAATTCAAAAGATGTGTCGTTTGATCCAAGTGTCATATCCCTTCACAAAAAAATCTTTCAAAGTGTCTAGATGCATTAAATTACTCCAAGAGGTGTGTAGAACAAGTGTTCCTTTAAAAATTAGCGAAAATTTTGTCTAGATCTGCCTTAATTTGAAAAAGTTGTCTCTGGCGCATCATGTACCAGCTCAATGGATTTTTGGCGCATGATGCGCCAGAATCTAAAATTGGCTCTTTTCGCTCCAAATTTTATTCTTTTTGTCATTTTTGCTCCAAATGCCTAAAAATAATTTACCTGCAATAAAAACACAAAAATACCCTTCTTTAAATTGCAATATCACAAAAATAAGTATAAAATAGGTACTTAAAACAGTATATTTTTTTTTATGTATCAATAGTACAGTAGTTGTTTGATTCTCAAAAAAAAATTTGATGTTATATCTTTCATTTCATCATGTATTTTCAAAACATATTTTGGTTTCCAGTTTTTCTTATTTGGAATATTTACTCTTTTTTAAATTCATCGCGCCTCATCAAATATGTTATGATTGAATAAAGTATTTCTTGTCAAATCTCGTTTTGAATTATGTCATGGCTTTTACAATAACGAAAAATTTTATAGTGTAAGTTCTACTTATGAAAATATTTTTCGGAAGCGAACTAACATCAGGCAAAAAAATAATTATTTGTTTCAAATTTTCATATAGAATCAAATAACTATTATATCTTAACATAATATTTTATTTATTTTAAAGTAAACTTCAGAGTTAATAATGCATTTAACTTACGAGTTAGTGATTTTCATTAAAATCAATTCAATGTAAGAACAAGGAAATAAAATCTTATCATTTTAATATTTCATTGAGGCTTAAAATAAATTTGATAAAATCATTCTTTCACTTAAATTTTAAAGTGTTTTATAAAGTATAAGTTTTAATGTTTATAAGCTGTATTTCTTTTCTGAGCTAGTGTTTTATTTGTACCTATCCATCTTGAGATTTTTTAGATTGTGATGGAGATAAAAAGGTGAGATTTCAAAATCACCTCAAATGTTTTGAGAAACCCTTACTTTAGAAGGCTTGCTCTTGTTTAGAGAGCTTGAAAAGTAAAAGTGGAGCTCAAGGCTTGGCCTTGGGTGCAAAATTTTAAAACTTCAAAATTTCAGCACACTTCCTTTGGTGCACTTGGCTAAGAGGCTCTAAAGCTTAATCAAGGTGAGCTGGTCCGAGAATTGAGATTAGGTTTTATTTAGGGATAATGGCCCTTGGTTTTGAGGTCCTTCGATGACTAGGCTAGCTGGTAGGGCCAAGGCAGGTGGCTAGGAGGTCGGGTGAGCTAGAGGAATCTGTCACAACCATTAGTTTGGGCTGGTGATGGGTTTTGGTAAAGATCTCTTTGGCTTAAGAAATTTAGGAAACAAATCCCTTGATTTAGGGAACTTTTGGTTCATGGCTACTCTCGAAGTCTTGCCTTGGTCAATTTGACATGGCTAGGTCAATTTTTGTGCATGGGTTTATATGGACAAAATTTGGGTTTGGGTTAGGATAACCATGACTTTCAGCCCAATTGATTGGTAAAAATTGTGTATATGATTGTAATGATGATTTTTGGTGANTATATATATATATATATATATATATATATATATATATATATACACTAATATTTTATGTTACTTCCCCGACAACAGCACAAAAAACTTGACACAAGATTTGTATATGCAAATATTTAAGAAGTTGGCACCATTCAATGGCACCAAAAACTTGATGTAGGAAGATGTTGAATAAATATGAAATATAATCATAAAAAAAAGAAACATAATTTATCTTTTAAAACTTTTTTTAAACTGCCAAATCTCTTTTGAAATCAATGCAAATATATGTATCGTTCAAGTAATAAAGGGCTTTAACGGAGTCATAGATATTGATCCAACGGGGAAGTTAGCAAATCCAAAACTAAATTATGAAAGTATTTTATAAAACAAAAAAAATAAAAGTAAAGTGCGAAGTTTGAAAATTGTGTACTCAGGTGAATGCTAATTAAAATGAATATGTAAGATTACAACAATTAAACCAAATTAAATACTAGACTTTCAAAAGTAAAATTACGAAGATTAAACGAAGTTTTTGTTGTGACAGAAAGTTCAATTTTAAGAAAGCATCATTCCCCTTTACAATAAGTATACGGATTGTCAAAAAATAGAAATCATTTCAAAAATATATAAAAACTGTTTTGTGCCAAATAGGAGCAATCCTATTCTTTACCCTCTTCCGAGTGCTATATAGAATGTTGACTAATTCAAAGTTTGGCCCCTAATTCAGTGGTTAGGTTGACAGGATATTGACGGCCACTCTAGAGCTTCCACTTCTCCCTCCCTTGAGGGCTAACAATCTCGCATTTGTTTTCAATCAGCTAAACCAAATTGGGAGTTTTAATCCGTCACCTTAAAATCACTAATTCTACATCCAATAATGTATATTTCCCTATTTACTTGCACCCAATCTCATGCATGACATACTCTCCCATGAAATCAAATGTGATTTTCCCTATGTTGTAGAAATTATATCTCAATTAAAAACATATGTCTCTCAACAAGTTTTAACATTTCAATTGGTCATATCAAAAGGTAAATGAAAATAAGTGTTCAAATCATCACAAATTATTATCATTTAAAATTGTGGAAAACAAAATCTATTCTTCACAAAATCATATCTTCAAAGTAGGGAGAATGATAAAGAAGACTACTTAGAATTCATAAGAAGGATATGATGTAACACAGGATTTCATTATAAAAAAAATAAGTTTACAAAAACAAAAGAAATAAAAATACAACTTATCTCACAATCCTTCCCAAGAAAATCCCTAGAAGTTCACTCTAAGTATTTTTCTCTTTACAATCACTCCCAATTCTCTCTTAGAAAATGTAATGAAGAAGAAATCTCTCATATTCCCTCTCCTCTTACAACCCTAGCAGAAACTCCCCTCATGTCTCTCTCTCTAACTCACACCACTTTCTCTTTCGCTCTCACATCACACACAAAACCCCCCTCACTCTATGAAGTATTCTCCCTTAATTTGGGTAAACTCCTCTTGCAAGAATTCCCTCCAAAAGTAAACTCTTTAGAATTCAAAAGATGTGCCATTTGATCCAAGTGTCATATCACTTCACAAAAAAACCTTTCAAAGTGTCTAGATGCATTAAGTTACTCCAAGAGGTGTGTAGAACAAGTGTTCCTTTAAAAATTCACAAAAAATTCATCTAGATCTGCTTTAATTTGAAAAAGTTGTCTCTAGCGCATCATGCGCCGATCTGGCGCATCATGTACCAGCTCTATGGATTTTTGGCGCATGATGCGCCAGAATCCAAAATTGGCTCTTTTGGCTCCAAATTTCATTCTTTTTGTCATTTTTGCTCCAAATGCCTAAAAACGATTTAGCTGTAATAAAAACACAAAAATACCATTCTTTAAAGTGCAATATCACAAAAAATAAGCATAAAATAAGTACTTAAAATAGTATATTTTTTTTATGTATCAATGGTACAGTAGTTGTTTGATTCTCAAAAAAAAATTTGATGTTATATCTTTCATTTCATCACGCATTTACAAAACATATTTTGGTTTCCAGTTTTTCTTATGTGGAATGTTTACTCTGTTTTAAATTCATCGCGCCTCATCAAATATGTTATGGTTGAATAAAGTATTTCTTTTCAAATCACGTTTTGCATTATGTTATGGCTTTTACAATAACGAAAAATTTTGTAGTGTATGTTCTACTTATGAAAATATTTCTCGGAAGCAAACTAACATCAGGCAAAAAAATAATTATTAGTTTCAAATTTTCATATAGAATTAAATAAATATTATATCTTAACATAACATTTTATTTATTTTAAAGTAAACTTCAGAGTTAATAATGCATTTAACTTACGAGTTAGTGATTTTCATTAAAACCAATTCAATGTAAGAACAAGGAAATAAATTCTTATCATTTTAATATTTCATTAAAACTTAAAATAAATTTGGTAAAATGATTCTTTCACTTAAATTTTAAAGTGTTTTATAAAGTCTAAGTTTTAATGTTTATAAGCTGTATTTCTTTCCTGAGCTAGTGTTTTATTTATACTTATCCATCTTGAGATTTTTTAGATTGTGATGGAGATAAAAAGGTGAGATTTCAAAATCACCTCAAATGTTTTGAGAAACCCTTACTTTAGAAGGCTTGCTCTTGTTTAGAGAGCTTGAAAAGTAAAAGTGGAGCTCAAGGCTTGGCCTTGGGTGCAAAATTTTAAAACTTCAAAATTTCAGCACACTTCCTTTGGTGCACTTGGCTAAGAGGCTCTAAAGCTTGATCAAAATGAGCTGGTCACAGGATTGAGATTGGGTTTGATTTAGAGATAATGGCCCTTGGTTTTGAGGTGCTTCGATGACTAGGCTAGCTGGTAGGGCCAAGGCAGGTGGCTAGGAGGTCAGGTGAGCCAGAGGAATCTGTCACAACCATTAATTTGGGCTGGTGAAGGGATTTGGTAAAGATCTCTTTGGCTTAAGAAATTTAGGAAAAAAATCCCTTGATTTAGGGAACTTTTGGTTCATGGCTCATCTAGGGTGTACTAAGTGAGTTCAGCTTGGTCACTAGTGTCCAAAAATTGGCTCTAGAAGTCTTGCCTTGGTCAATTTGGCATGGCTAAGTCAATTTTGGTGCATGGGTTTATATGGACAAAAGTTGGGTTTGGGTTAGGATAACCATGACTTTCAGCCCAATTGATTGATCAAAATTGTGTAGATGATTGTAATGATGATTTTTGGTGAAGGATTGAAATGATTTTGAGTCCAATTGGGGGTTCAATTTTAAGGATTTTGGAATATTGGTCAATTTGGGCATATTGAGCTAAACTTGGGTCTAAGTTGGGCTAAGGTTGGGCTAAGTCCAAATTTATTATTTATAATGGTCTATAAGAACATCATGAAGACTTTTTAACAAAAATTTGGTGTCAATTTTGGTGTTAGGGCAATCAATTTGGTGGAATTTGGATGTATGGTCAATTTGAGGCAAATTTGGGACTTTTTGGACTTGGGTTAAAAGTGAATGCAATTGAGGCTTCACTAAGGCCAATTAAAGGTCAATTTTGGTGTATGAGATTTTTATAAATAGTTTAGGATTCATATTGGGGGAAATTTGGGCTGAATTGATGGACATTTAAGGTGAATTTGGGGAAATTGGGTCTTTAAAGGCAATTTGTGTGTTTTGGTCAAAATTGTCAAATTGGCTAAATTGGGTTCAATTAAAAGGTCAAAATTGATTTTAGAGACATTTTGAGTGATTTTGGAGGTTTTGGGAAAGTTTGGGGTGTCAAGGGTACTTTTGTAATTTTGGCCATTTTGGGGATATTTTGGTAAATTTGGAATTTTTGGGTAGTTTTGGGAAACTTGGGTATTTTGAAATTGTTTGAAACTATTTTTTGACAAATTTGGGTATTTTGGGTGGATTTGAGAATTTTGGCCAAATTTAGGGCTCCAAGGGTATCTAGGTAATTTGGGGCAAAAGATCACATTGGATATTTTTGGTAGAATTGGGGTGCCAACCACAATATATGAGCCATGTACCAATGGAATCCCCATTTGGGTCCTATATGTACTGGTCTTAGCTAAACCCTAGCCTAGGGCTAGTGAGTTTAGGGGAACATCTACATGAGTCTCTCAAAAGATCAAGGGATCAAAGTCAACAAATACTAAGTTTTGGGTTGTGAGGGATTGTGAGTGAGAGTGAGTGTAGTGAGTGAAAGTTAGTGCCTTAGCCCTAGAATAGTCCCCAGGGTTAACCTTATGGTCAAATAGTCCTATGAGAACTCTCCTTGAGCTCCCCCACAATGACCTCACCTACTAAGTGCTAGAAGTTAGGACCAATATGTAGAGCTTTAAGTTGCGTAAAAAAGAGGGTAGAATTTCTAATGATGAGGGTTCCTTTTCTAGTTTTCTAAGAATAGTCAACAGAAAAGTCCCATGGCTATACCCTAGTCTATTAAAGAGGAAAAACTAAACCTCAACCAAAAGTGAGGTCAACATGCATCTATCCCAAGAAATGGACACATTAATTGCTAGTCTCGATTAAATAAACTAAATAGTTCATGACATCTATTTTAGTTTGTGAAACGTTCGTGTTGACCAAAAAAATTCGTATATCTAATATGTAAGATTAGGTAGGGTTTATATTAAGATGGGTTATAAAGTTCCCTATAAGGGCAAGCCCTTATAGCTAATTACATATTTGACAACCAAAATCACCTAAAAAAAACTCTTTATTTAGATCAAAACGTACTGTCTTCAAGAATTTCAAAATTTAGAACTTTTAAAGTCAGACAAAGGAGTATCAAATGGGAAAAATATAAAGTTTGAAACATTTATTATGGAATCCAAATTGAGTATCAAATGAGGATGCCACGGATCCTGATGGGAACCTTAATGACTTCCCAAGCTATCCTATGGTTTGGCTTTGATTTTGAGGAAATAATATTACATGTTTCATCTTGCCAGTTTTATTATTTAAGGCTTACATTTGCATGACACAGTCATACAAATAGCCTTGAAGATAGAAGTGTTTATGTCATAACAAACAACAACCTCAGAGCCTAAAGTGAGTTAGGGCTTAAATTGCACAAAATTATTGTGCGAATGCCTAAAGATAAGTTTACGTCTTATGTCATACTAAACAACCTATATTGAAGACCTATGGCTTGTTATTTAATTCTAAGGAAGTTTTTTGTTGCAGATCTACTTACTCTCTAAAAGTTGTTCTTCTATACATTCTTGTCAGCACCCCACAGAGTTAGCTCCAAGATCTCCATCGAAGTGACAACTCCAGGTTAAAAGTTTAAGGTTTTATAGTTTAAGTGAAAATTTTTATTATTGTTCAAAAATTATAGGGGGGTTAAAGTTGATTGGAGTGTCACCAGCTAGGATCCCACGGTTCCCTCATTCTGGGACCATTATTTTCTATTGGATTTACTTTGTCAAAATGAGTTGTTAAGCTCATTTAAAGAGGGGAGATCTAATTAACAACCCTAGGTTACCTCATCCGAGGGACACCTGTAAATTTAAAAGGACATTTTATTTTTTTTGTTTTGAAAATGTAAACTTAATTTTAAAAATATGTTTGTGTTTTTGAGTTTTGATTTAGTTTTGTAAGTAAAGTAAATTAATGCAGGTATAAAATGTTGTAAGGTAATTAAATAAAATTATAAATGCATAAAATGTAAATACGTACCTTGGTCTCTGCTACCGATGCATTGTTAGCATCATAAAACATAATATAATTTGCAATATTTTAAATAAATTACAAGAAAGTAAACATGAATGTCAGTGCGGGAGAACAGTAGGAAAGTTAGTCATAGCAAAATTCAAGCAAGTAAAAGGAAAATTCGTGAAAGATCGAAACTAAGTGTTTATCATTGATAAAGGTGGGGGCACAAAGGTGGATTGTGTGCTTCCCGGCCTTGATGAGAGCTACCAACTAGATAATCTATAAAGGGTGTCTTAACCTCGATCCAAGTGATTAACCATGGACCTTTACAAATTTTTATTTTTTGAATTTAATTTCATGCATATTAAATTTACTTTATCATGCAAAAGAGATTTTGTTGCAAAAGGAATTTTTACTTAAAAAAATTTGTAGAGTGGTGTAGTCCACAAGTTAATTAATTTGATCGAGCTAAGACTACAAAAAACTTAAGAGTATCAGAGGCAATCATCTCCTCATGAGTTGTCGAATAGTATCATCAATATTTATCCACTCCTTTTATTAGAGGTCCCTGAGTCAATAGATACTATTCTAAATCCCACATTGTATCCGTCGTTTTAGTACACATTAGCATTATCACCATTTTCCTAGTCACCTAGACCTCAAACTTACAAAAGCTCGATGTCCATATGTGGAAACAAAATATCCTCATTTGCTCATAAAGATTTAAGTACCTTAGAGAAGACTTCAATCCTTGAGTATTGGTTTATAAATATAAGATAATGTCTATTGATTTAGGTGAATTGATAAGTCTCGATGCATAACTTGGTGGGTCCCAAAAAGTTTTAATGAATGATTTTCTTGAATAATGAATAATAATTTTTGTTTTCCTTCAAAATATCCAAAAGATCATAAAAGTATCCAGGGCATAACCCTAAACAACTTTTAGAACCCTTTTGAATCGTTTAGAGTTCATTTGAACTTATTATGTCATTCAATTAATCATCCAAAGTTAAATTTTGATTCACTCAATTAATTTATCTTGTGCTCAATGAATCTTAATATTTTCATTATCCCAAGATCAGGGTATGCAAACACTCTCTTGATGTTTTATTCAAGAGTTATGTAAGTGGATGCCCATAAGGGCAAACTCAAGTCATTAAGGATCTTGGACTCACAATTAAGGTTGGGCTTGCAGTATTTTTGAGGTATTTATGATTAATTAGCTCTTATTTTCTAATTCTTATTAAAGAAATTTAAATCATACCTAGCTCACTATTAAGCCCTTAAGTCCATTCTTCAGGGTAAATTTGTAGTAATCAAAATGTTAAATTAAGTAAATTTAATTCTTATTAAAAGATCATGCTTATAATTTAATCACCAATTAGGGGGTCTTCAAATAAGTAATTTATTATCTTCTTAGCTCGAGCCCACTTCCTTGGGATCATCCAATTAGGTTAACCTCCAAGTCATAACAATTTAGGGAAATTACAACTTTACCCTTGTCGTAGAAAAGTGGCAAATTAGTTTCTACCTCTTAACCACTCATGTTTCAATCATCTACAGAAGTTCATGAAAATCAATATTATCCATTTAACTTTTGACTTAACCTAAAATTTAATTAGAGCATCAAAGCCCCAAAATTGTTGTTTTGCCCCTAAGGCTTCCCACCTCATAACTCACTAAACGGAACTCAAATGACTTTATAAAATTTTCATGGTACCTCACTCAAGGGAAATTTAAAACATCATAAGTGAAATTATGATTTTATAATTTTTATTTAATTTTTAATAATTATTTTTACTCAAAAATAGAATTATTCAATGTTAATTCATTTAATTAATCAAGGTATGGTTACTATCCTTACGAAAATTAATAGAGGTTAAACTAGCTCAGAGGAACACTTGGACCAAATTTCATGATTTTTTGAGTTATATTTTAATTATTATAATTATTTATTGATTTTTGTGATTATTTAAATAAAAAATATTTTTTAATTTCAAAAATTACTTTTTATATTTATATTTAGTCTCTCTAAGTTTAAAGAACTCAAAGAAATAAACTTTTTGTTTTTTTGTGATTTTTTATTTTATTTATTATAATTACTTTAATGAAAAAGTAAGAAAATCTTTTTTTTAGCATTTAAAAATACATAACTAGTTTAGAAAATATAAGAAAAATATTTTAAAGGGTCTCAAGTGATCAAGGAATAATTTCGGATAATTTGGTGTATTTCTATGTTTTTTTTTAATTTTTAATTGTTTTTAAATAAAAAATTAGCTAAAAATGAAGTATTTATTTTAACATCAACTTTATTTTTCTTAGGTACCTCTAATCACAAGAAACTCCCACAACCACTTTTATAATTTTCTTATTTTGTTTTTATTTATTATAATTATTTTTGTGAAAAAAATTCATTTAACTTGAAAAATAAGTTTTGATATGAAATAAATTTCAAATGGGTTTCAAATTTTTACGGTGAATTAGCATGTTAAATATCTTCAGTGAGGATCAATTTTTATAATTTTGTAAATTTAATTTTATTTCATTAATTTTTATGGGTTTTAATCACTTAATTAGCTATGATAATGCACATAATTATTTAAACTAATGTTTACATTTTTCTTAAAGTCCTTTGACCACAGAGAGTGTACCAAAATAAATCCTCTATTTTTCTCATTTATACATTAATTTATATAACTATTACTAGAAATTAGGTTCTTAATGTTGGCATAAATTTTTGATGTCGCGAGTGTAGGGTGTTCAGTTGTATGACTCTAGATACCGTATAGCCCGTCCATAACATTTGACAGTTCAAACACCCACCCGGGACCTTTCGGCGCGTGTTGAGGTTCACGCAGCCAGGGTCATTATGTTATGCTTTGGCTTTCGCTTAGGTGAAGGCCGGTTGGCATTTCACACCTCGGATGGCTTCGGTTGAGCCAATAGATATTATTTGTTGCGCTGTGCATTAAATTGTCTTAATTTCCAGTGATGTTGTCAAGATGATCCTAGAAAATGAAACGAGCCATGCTAACACATCCGGAACGTCAATTTTCCCTTGGGAGGACACCCATATTACTAGAGTTCCGTGCAAGCTTGAAAAATGTGTGAATCAAGGGATTTTTGAATAAATAATAGTAATATTATTAAAAAGAATAAAAATAATAAAAGATCCTATTTTTAAACTCACACGCACTCCACACGCAGCCTTTTTCTTGACTCTTTTACCCATATTGCAAATTATGTCCTAACTCCCACTCAACACCGTCAAACTCCCTTGCACCTGCTCCTCCTCGACCAATGCTCCTAGTCGGCCGACACTCCTTGTCGGCAAACACAGTCCGCTAATCCTCCCTCACAGACAGAGGTCGTGCGGCCTCCCTCCTCTTGTCCGAGCAACATCGACTCGTTGGCACCCCTCTTTACGGAGAATGTCGCGGCCTTCCTCCTCACCACACTTTACGTCTTAGGCTCTACCACCGGCCTTCCACCTCACGGCGTCGCCTCCTCTTCACACCGGTGAGCCTTATTTCCCACTTTTAGTTTGCTGAACACAAAGGGAAAAAAATCCTTTTTTTTCCTCCTCCTTCGGTATTGCTCTTTTTTTAGTCCAAAGAGGCAGACTAATGGAAGGGCCATGGCTCGTAGAGTTCCCCAGATCTCCTCCCAAAAGACTGACACCTTTCCTTCTTTGAAGCGGTGATGGAATTGATCCTTGCATAGGTACGTTTTGGTTATATTTTCATATGCCCAAGTTGGTTAATTTTTTTGGTAATTTGCACACCTCACTACCTCCTATCTTCGCGTTGCACGGTTCATTCCAAGATACACTACTGCACGAACCCGAGACTGGTGGTTCGATGTGCGGATCTCCTTCAGCATAAAGAGAGTGTGTCCACAACCATCACGATGGTGAGATCTTCCACTTCCTAGCTAACCTTAGATTTAGTAGTGTTTAGGCGTGTGGATTTGATCGCTTTCACAAGGTCTGTGCGCCGGCATAACACTGTTACGTGGCCATGCTTGCGAGATGGATCGTTGGTCTTCTTAAAGCAACCCTTTATGTTAAGAAATTCCATATGTGGTCAGACACCCTCCGAAGCAGAGTGATTCCTGTTGTGAGCCTAAGGTCATGATCCCCGCGGGTTGATATCCCAATTTCTCACAGCTTTGATGATCTTAATCTTCATTGGAGGGATTAGTTGAGTTAGATCTTAGAGGATGTGAAAAACTTTGTAGCTAGCCCGTCCTATAAAAATGTGGGCGTTCGTAGAGCAGTAAAGCTTTATAACTAGTCTGCCCTATGAACTGTGGAGAGTTTTCTTTACGAGAAATCGGAGAGGGAAGCCCTCCACATATCCATGCCAAGGCTAGAGGAAGTGATGGCGCAAATCCAAGAGCTTCAACCTTCGGATTCAAGATGAGGTCGCTAACATGAGCCTTGTTGACTATGTGCATGTTATTTTCTTTTGGATTGCATGCATTTTGGCTTTGTGTAAATTGCATTTAACTTTTCCTTGATCGGCCGCTTTGGCTCGGCGAGCACTTCACTTTGCTCTGACTGGCTGCCCCGGCCCAGNTTAGGTTCTTAATGTTGGCATAAATTTTTGATGTCGCGAGTGTAGGGTGTTCAGTTGTATGACTCTAGATACTGTATAGCCCGTCTATAACATTGACAGTTCAAACACCCACCCAGGACTTTTCGGCGCATGTTGAGGTTCACGCAGCCAGGGTCACTATGTTATGCTTTGGCTTTCGCTTAGGCGAAGGCCGGTTGGCATTTCACACCTCGGATGGCTTCGGTTGAGCCAATAGATATTATTCGTTGCGCTGTGCATTAAATTGTCTTAATCTCCAGTGATGTTGTCAAGATGATCCTGCACAATGAAACGAGCCATGCTAACACATCCGGAATGTCAATTTTCCCTTGGGAGGACACCCATGTTACTAGAGTTCGGTGCAAGCTTGAAAAATGTGCGAATCGAAGGATTTTTGAATAAATAATACTAATATTATTAAAAAAGAATAAAAATAATAAAAGATCCTATTTTTAAACTCACGCGCGCTCCACACGCGGCCTTTTTCCTGACTCTTTTACCCAGATTGCAAATCGTGTCCTAACTCCCACTCAACACCGTCGAACTCCCTTGCGCTTGCTCCTCCTCGACCAATGCTCCTCGCCGGCTGACACTCCTTGTCGGCAAACGCAGTCCGCTAATCCTCACTCATGGACAGAGGTCGTGCGGCCTCCCTCCTCTTGTCCGAGCAACATCGTCTCGCTCGCAGCCCTCTTCACGGAGAATGTCGCGACCTTCCTCCTCACCACACTTTACGCCTTAGGCCTTACCACCAGCCTTCCACCTCACGACGTCGCCTCCTCTTCACACCGGTGAGCCTTATTTCCCACTTTAGTTTGTTGAACACAGAGGGAAAAAAATCCTTTTTTTCCTCCTCCTTCGGTATTGCTCCTTTTTTAGTCCAAGGAGGCAGACTAATGGAAGGGCCATAGCTCGTAGAGTTCCCCAGATCTCCTCCCAAAAGACTGACACCTTTCCCACTTTGAAGCGGTGATGGCGTTGATCCTTGCATAGGTACGTTTTGGTTATATTTTTATATGCCCAAGTTAGTTAATTTTTTTGGTAAATTGCATACCTCACTACCTCTTATCTTAAGCGTTGCACGGTTTATTACAAGATACACTACTGCACGAACCTGAGACTGGCGGCTCGATGTGCGGATCTCCTTCAGCATAAAGAGAGTGTGTCCACAACCATCACGATGGTGAGATCTTCCACTTCCTAGCTAACCTTAAGTTTAGTAGTGTTTAGGCATGTGGATTCGATCGCTCTCACAAGGTCTGTGCGCCGGCGTAACACTGGTACGTGGCCATGCTTGCGTGATGGATCGTTGGTCTTCTTAAAGCAACCCTTTATGTTAAGAAATTCCATACGTGGCCATACACCCTCCAAAGCAGAGTGATTCCTGTTGTGAGCTTAAGGTCATGATCCCCGCGGGTTGATATCCCAATTTCTCACAGCTTTGATGATCCTAATCTTCATTGCAGGGATTAGTTGAGTTAGATCTTAGAGGATGTGAAAAACTTTGTAGCTAGCCCGTCCTATAGGAATGTGGGCGTTCGTAGAGTGTTAAAGCTTTATAGCTAGTCTGCCCTATGAACAGTGGAGAGTTTTCTTTACGAGAAATTGGAGAGGGAATCCCTCCACATATCCACGCCAAGGCTAGCGGACGTGATGCCGCAAATCCAAGAGCTTCAACCTTTGGATTCAAGATGAGGTCGCTAACATGAGCCTTGTTGGTTATCTGCATGTTATTTTGCTTTAGATTGCATGCATTTTGGCTTTGTGTAAATTGCATTTAACTTTGCCTTGACCGGCCGCTTTGGCTCGGCGAGCACTTCACTTTGCTTTGACTGGCTGCCCAGGCCTAGCGAGCTTTCACTTCGCTCTGACTAGTGCCTACCCTGGCTAGGTGACAATCTCACTTTTCTCCGACCAGCTACCCCATCCCGGCGAGCATTTTACATCACTCTGACAGGCCTCCCCAACTAGATGAGCATCTCACTTCTCTCCAACTGGCAGCCCCAGCCTGATGAGCACTTTAGTTCTCTCCGACTGGCCACCTCAGCTAGGTTAGTATCTCAAATCGTTCCAACCTGCTACCTCAGCCTAAAAAACATTTCACTTCACTCTGATTGGCAGCTATGACCAAGTTCACTTTGCTCTAACTAGCCACTCCGGTCTGGTGAGCATCTCACTTTGGTTTTACCGACTACCCCAACTCGGTCGACCGATCACTTTGGTTTCACCTGCCATGACAGTTTGGATGATTGAACACTTGCATATTTTTATGCTCCTACAATTTATTGCCTTTTTTTTGCATCACATCTCTTGTTTGCCNCGGTCTGGTGAGCATCTCACTTTGGTTTTACCGACTACCCCAACTCGGTCGACCGATCACTTTGGTTTCACCAGCCATGACAGTTTGGATGATTGAACACTTGTATATTTTTATGCTTCTACAACTTCTTGTCTTTTTTTTTGCATCACATCTCTTGCTTGCTTGCTTGCACGTGGCACCATATGCGTTTGCATTTGCATTTCACTTGTGTGATGCTCCCCGGTTATAATCACCACTGCCTCCGGGTCACTACATTCACGACAAACCAAACTTTCAGGCCCTTAACTCCATGGCATGCCCATTTCTTTCGGTCACTGCCGCCTTAGCACACCTTCTTCAGACCGATACGGCTAGGACACAGTCATCCATTTTGGTCACTACAACCTTGACACACCTTCTTTGGGTTGATGCCTCCACAACACGCTCAACCTTTTTGGTCACTTCAGCACTGACACACTGTCTTTAGATCGCTGTCGCCGCGAACACCCACCACTTATGGTCATTGCTGCTATGACACACCCATTTCCTTGGGTCACTGCCTCTATGACATGCCCATCTCCAAATCATTCCCACTACGATACACTGAATTGTTCGAGCTATTGCCTCCACCGTATGCCCATATTTTTTCGAGTCACTGCCCCACGACACAGTCATCACTTTTGTCACATGACTATTCGCACTTGCATTTGCATATTGTCATGGGTAGTGTGCCATTACTATTAGAAGAGTGACCCTGAGTCAGTCGCAATGCCTTAACGAGCATTGCTTGCTAAGTTGATCCCGGTGAGCAATGAGAGTTATGTTATTAGGATTGACATGAGTATGACTTTGCTAAGAATCTAATAGATCTAACTTGTGTCGGCCCTCTTCGTGACACTTATTTGATATTTCAGATCTTTAGGACGAGGCTATCATGGAGACCTTGTTAAAGTCATCTATACATAGAGTTACCCCTCTATTAGATATTAGGTTAATGCACTTTCTCGGTATATGGTGTGCTAAGCTTGGATTTAGGTTGCTAGGTAGTCTTTTTTATGCCTAGCTTTTGTTCTTTGTTGTACTAGTTGCCCTAACTAGGTATCCTTCTTTTACATTGTGATTGTGGTTTGATTGTTTTGCTCGAAGGTGTTATTTAGCTCCCCTACTTATAAGGCATGGCTCATTATACATTATATGAATGTGAGCTTTCTCGCTAACACTTATTTCCATGCAAGATTGAGTATGTTTGTTTTTCTATGTACTTTTAGAGAATATGGGAGTCATGTAGCAGAAATAAGTTATGGGTAAGAGTTTTAAGGCATATGACGTGGGAACCACATACAGGGTACTAAGAGCAGATGTTTGTGCCTCGTATCTTATTTCACATTTTTATATTGATTTATATAATTTGGATCGAGCATGTACATGCAGAGTTTGACCATCTTTTTCTTTACTGGGATATGTTGCTGAGCCGGTGACACCAGTCTATTTATTATTTTATTTAGCTTGTTTTAATTTTTATTACAAGCTTGTATGCCTGCATGATTGCATATATTTCTTATTTCTTTGTGTGAATTGGGATTTCAAGATTAAAAATCGGCTCATTAGAACTTAAAACCCAAATTTCTTTACATAAAAATCTTAAAATAATATTTAAGATAATTAAAATTTAGGATTAAAATATTCAAGATTTAAAAATTTCACTTTTACTTTTCTACATACACAAATAGGTCCTCCACAATACTTAAAGACTACTCTAGATAATTGCATTCATATTTGCAAGTCTTAAGGAGGCGCCGCCATGCTTCTTGAACCTAACTGACATAGCATACTTTTTATATAGGTGGTTGTCTAAGGCACTTAGGGTTCACCTTTTTCTTTATTGGGATATGTTGCCGACCCGACGACACGAGTCCATTTATTATTTTATTTATCTTATTTTACTTTTTATTACATGTTTGTATGCCTGCATGATTGCATATATTTCTTGTTTCTTTATGTGAATTGGGATTTCAAGATTTAAAATCGGCTCATTAGAACTTAAATCCTAAATTTTTTACATAAAAATTTTTAAAAAAAATATTCAAGATAATTAAAGTTTAGGATTAAAATATTCAGGATTTAAAAATTTCACTTTTACTTTTCTACATACACTAATAGGGCCTCCACAATACTTAAGGATCACTCTAGATAATTGCATTCATATTTGCACGTCTTAAGGATGAGCCCCCATGCTTCTTGAACCTAACTGACACAACATACTTTTTACATGGGTGGTTGTCTCAGGCTCTTAGGGTGTTAGAAGGCTCCTTAACCTAGACGAGGTATAAGTCATTTTATTTGAAGCGTTTTCAGCTTCACAACTGAACCTCCTTTCTCTTATTTCAAGAGGCATCTTTGCCACTTTGGCAGGTATAAGTCCCACCTCTTGGAGCTCTAGATTATAGTCATAGGATAGAGTTTTCTTTCTTTGACCTTAGGGCTACGGAGGTTCCCATAGATGACGCAATTCACAGATTACTGACCTTGTGATCTCAGGATGTGTTGGGTCGACTACCTTCATGACCAGGTAGAATTAGGGTCCTAGTAGGTGGGATGACAAATTTGTGGTAGCTCAACCTGGTTACTTATATCTTCTATGATTAACCTACCTTTCTTTCGTTGAACCCCTTTGAGCCATGTCGCTCCTTGACTTTGTTGATATTACTGTGAAGACTCGATGCCGATGAGTTGTCACCCATTTTTAATACGATGATTTTTCTCGACCCTTATGGCCCAGACGTGCTTTGACTTATTGAGATATATCCATCAAGATGATTTTAGTTATTCTGTAGGCTTTGTATGTTGATGAGCCGCAACCCATTTGTGATGTGAGAAACCCAGTCTCTACGCGATAACTTAGTGTGAGCTTTGAAGCATCATGACTCTTCCCACACAAAATAACCTTCCTTTGAGTACCTGATACACAAAAATAATGTGCAGTTTTATGTATTCTTTTTATGCTTAAATTTGTTGATATTGCACTTTAAATTAAGGTATTTTCCTGTTTAGTTGCAGGTATATTGATTTTAGGCAATTAGAGCAAAGAGGAGCAAAAAGGAAGAAGTTTAGAGTAAAAATGGAGCATTTCGACATCTTGGCGCCAGAGGTGCTAAAAACTGATGCCAGATGTGTCATTTTATGGAGAAGCGGCGCTAGAAGTGCCAAAATTTGCTCCAGGGATGTCAAAATTTAGAGGACTGTGTGAACTTCAATATGCTAGCACCAAATGCAACCAAGAAAAAATATAAAAGAGTAAAGCGATTAGTGACTGTTTTTGAGAGGTTTTTGAAAGCTCTAATTAATTCAAACACCCCATGGTGTGAATCAATGCATGTAGATACTTTAGAAAGGCTCTTGAATGAAGGAACTTATCTCTTAGTGTGAAGAGGTGTGCCTCTTAGGAAAAAAAGAGGGAATTTTGATTTCCCTTGAAAATGAGGGTTACCCCTAATTCAAATGAGAGGAGTCTAGAGAAGAGTATGGGACTAAAAATTTGAGGAGAGGCGAGAGTTTGAAGAGAGAGTAGGCGTAAGAGAGAAGTTTTCGGAGAAGAGAGGATTTTCTTCTAGAGTTGTAAGAGGAGAGGGAAGGCAAGAGATTTCGTCTTCATTACATTTTTAAGAGTGAATTGTGTGTGATTGTAAAGAGAGAGCGTGCTTACAGGGAACTTAAAGGAATTTGCTTGAGAAGGAGAGTTAGGTAAGTTGTTTTCTTTCCTTGTTTGTTTTGTAAACTTGTTTTCATATATAAAATCTATGTTTTTTTGTATCCTTCTCATGAATTCTGAGTAGTATTCTTAATCTTTCTCCTTACAATGAAATATGGTTTTGTGAAAAATTAATTTTGTTATATAAGGTTTTAAATGCCAGAAAATTGTGATGATTCAAACTCTAATCTTCATTTACCTTTTGATCTATTCAATTGAAATGTTAAAATTATTTTAGAAACATAGGATCCAAAACAGCTATGCTTTCTACAACAAGGTAAGAGTCACATTCAATTATGTGGGAGAGAATGTAGTTCATGGGGTTGCATTCAAATAAATAAGGAAATATACTTGGACGAGCATAAAATTGAAGATTTTAAGGTCATAGTTTAAAATCCCAAATTTTGGTCTAGTTGCTTGGAAACTAAAGTGAAATTTTTAGCCCTTAGGGGAGGGAGAAGTGAGAGCTCTAGAGTGGAAGCCAATGTCATCTCAACCTACCCACAGATTTAGGGACCAAACTCTGGATTAGTCAATGTTCTTTATGCATTTTCAGAGGGCAAGGAATATGATTGCTCGTATTTAAAACAATTATAGTTTAATTGATTTTAATTACTTCACAATCCATAAACTCATTGTAAAGGGGAAAGATGCTTTCTTAATTTGAACACTTCACGACAAAATTTTGTTTAGTATTTATAAGTTTAATTTTGAAGTTTAACAATTAGTTTAGTTCATTTAGTTCTTTTAACTCTATTTCATTTAACACATAATAAATTTACTTTAGATTTGTTTTGCTTACATAAGTTTTATAGTTTGAATATTGTGTTTGACGTTAAAACCATAAAAATTTCCTTCTTTCTGTTGATCGATACATAGGACTCCATTAGAGCCCTTTATTACTTGAGTGATACATATACTTGCATTATTATTACGATTATGCAGCTTAATGTTTTTAAAAGATAAACAATTTAATCTCAATTATTTTTAGTCTGATTTAACTGCATATTTACTATTTTTGTTGTTGTGTGTGCATTGTAGTATTGAAAGATATTTACAACGCACCACATAATACTGGTCGCATCAAGTTTTTGGCACTGTTGTCGGGGAGTAATGGTAAATTACTTTATAATTTAGAAAATTTTATTTGAGCCAAAAAACTACTTGTAGTCTAATTAAATATTTTTATATTTTAGTGCATTTGCTTATTTTTATTGCTAATTGTGTTTGTGTATGCGTAGTTTAAGATCCATAGGTTCAATACCTTACTATTGAGAGTTAGATAGAATAATTAGAAAATTTTGGAAAAAACAAAAAGAGTTATAAAATTTGAACAAAATTGTTACAAGATTAAATAATTCTAGAATTGAAAATGAACATTATCATAGACCTTTAAGAGATTATGTTAATCCTACAGTATAAGAAAATCATTTTAGTATACAAAACCTTATTGTAACTTACAATTTGTTTGAGCCTAAATATGTTATTCTCCAAATGGTACAAATAATCACTTTAGGGAATGACCAACTGAAGATCCTAACTTACACCTTGCATGTTTTCATGAGTTATGTGCTAAATTTAAATATGATGGAGTGTCAAATGATGTCGTCAGACTCAAACTTTTTCCTTTTTCATTAAGGGATAAAGATAAGTTGCGGTTAAACTCATTAATATCTAGATCTATCAGAATTTGGGTAGACTTATCATAAAAGTTTTTATCTAAATATTCCCTACCATCAAAAACTGCTAAGCTTAGAAGTGATATTAGATATTTTTGTCAGTTTGAGCGAGAGTCAATTTATGAAGCTTTGGAAATATTTAAAGATCTCCTTAGTAAGTGTCTACACCGTGCATTGCAAGATTGATTAATAATTCAAACTTTTTTAATGGATTGGTTGGATCTCTTAGATCTATAATTCACACTGCTGCTGGTGGATCATTAATGTCAAAACCATTTGATGAGGCGTATTCTTTAATTGAAAAGATGACTTCTAATAATTTTCAAAGGCAGATACACCAAAAATATATGCATTCTTAGATCTATATTGTATACTCATTTTAGGTGATATTGAGCTTTAAAGGAAGGTATTTTTCATGTTTTATTGCAAGTTGATGATTTTTAGCACATTTAAAGAAAAACGGATGGAATTTGGAGTCAAAATTGTAATTTGGAAGAAAACTCACCGCTAATGGTGTCAGCAAGCATGCCGAAGGCTCCAGCATGAAGGAGGAGTCCAGAGCAACGACTGTGCTGATAGCGCCCTTCGACAACGGCGCCATCGTGGGCACCGACGGTGCCAATGTTGGTGCTGGGCAAATTCCTAGAAGATTCGATGAATGTTGACTGTTTTTGAAGAGTTATTGGATACACCTCTTTGAAAACTGACATTACATTTTTTTTTAGAGTGAAAATTGAATAGAAAATGGGGTGGGGGTGGGGGGCTAGTGTGTCATTAAGTATTCTGGAGTGTTCCATTTTGTGTATTATTTAGTGTGGTGAGTCTAAGTGTGATTTCTCCTAAGAGTTGTTAAAGAAGGAGAGAAGTGAGAGATTTCCTGTTCCTTACATCTTTGAAGAGAGAATTNTGTGAATTGGGATTTCAAGATTAAAAATCGGCTCATTAGAACTTAAAACCCAAATTTCTTTACATAAAAATCATAAAAAATATTTAAATAATTAAAATTTAGGATTAAAATATTCAGGATTTAAAAATTTTACTTTTACTTTTCTACATACACAAATAGGGCATCCACAATATTTAAAGACCACTCTAGATAATTGCATTCATATTTGCACATCTTAAGGAGGCGCCCCCATGCTTCTTGAACCTAACTGACATAACATACTTTTTATATAGGTGGTTGTCTAAGGCACTTAGGGTTCACCTTTTTGTTTACTGGGATATGTTGCCGACACGGCGACACGAGTCCATTTATTATTTTATTTATCTTATTTTACTTTTTATTACATGTTTGTATGCCTGCATGATTGCATATATTTCTTGTTTCTTTCTGTGAATTGGGATTTCAAGATTAAAAAACGGCTCATTAGAACTTAAATCCCAAATTTCTTTACATAAAAATTTTTAAGAAAATATTCAACNAATGAAGCGATAATTTGGATGTGCTAATTTTAAAATAAAAAATAAATTGTGATGAATTTTCACTATGTTCTTTATTTACTTTTTATTTTGGCCAATTGAAATGTTAACATCTGTTGTGAAACATACTATCCGAGAAATGGAGTATGAATTTTATAGCAAAGTGAGAATCATATTCGATTTCATGAAGGAGTGTTTCGTTCATGGAATTGGTTGCAAATAATTAGAGAAGTATATATTATTGGGCGAAGAATTAGATATTCTAGGGTGCAGACTAAAATCCCCAATTCAGTCTTAGTGTTTATGAACTAAAGCGAGTGTTAGCCTTTAAGGGAAGTGAAGTCAGATCTCTAGAGAGAGAGCCAATATCCTCTCAGCTTAACCACAAATTTAGAGACTAAACCTAAGATTAGCCAATGATTCTTTATAACACTGAACTAAGGGTAGAGAATTAAAATTGCTCCTATTTTTCACAATACAAATTCAGACCATTTATCTCTTTCATTTAACAAAAAACTCATTGTAGTGAGAAGGATGCTTTTCATATATGATAACTTTATCACAAAAACATAGTTTGGTAGTTTATTGTTTAGTTTTGCTTTACAGTTTTACTAGTAGTTGATAGTTTGTTTTGATAGCTCCTTAAATATTTGAAATTAGTGTTGTAGATTTTCTTTATTATTGTGACTTTCCTAGTCTAAATTTCAATTTTGAATTTAAACCTTCTTTGTGGGATCAATTAGGGGTTTAATCAGAAAGTCTTATTTACTTGATAATGATACGTATACTTGCATAGAATCTCAACATAGATTGCTTCAATTTCTTATTCATAAAATAATGAACTAATTTTTTGGCTTTGGTGCTAAGCAAAGTCAATTTTTTTTTATTTTACACAACTATATTTTTGGGGATCAAGTTTTTTGCGCCGTTGCCGAGGAAGGTAATGGTAAATTAATTAGATGGTAATTTAGCAATAAAATAATAAAAAAATAAGAAATCAAAAAATCATTTAAAAATATACTTAAATATTTTTGAAATTTAAGAGTAATTTTCATAAACTTCATTTTCTATTTATATTTGTTTATGCAAAGTATTGGATCGGAAGGTTTAGTACCTTACGAGTCAGAATTAGAACGCACTATAAAAAAAGTTCAAAAAAAATAAAAAAGAAATTAGAAATTTGAACTAAATGGCGAATAACTTAGATAATGTTGAACTCATTTTTGGTTGAGGTGTAGTTTTCCTCTTTGGTAGCCTAACGTCTAGCCATAGGACTTCCTATTGACTATTCCTAGGAAACTAGAAAAGGAACCCACACCATTAGAAATTCTAAACTCCTCTTTACTCAACTTGAAGTTCTACATTTTGGTCCTAACCTCTAGCACTTAGTAGGTGGGGTCACTATGGGGGAGCTCAAGAAGAGTTCCTATAGGACTGTTGGACCTTAGAGTTGGCCATGGGTGTTGTTCTAGAGCTAAGGCACTCACCAGCAATCACCTCACTCACAATCACTCACAAACACAAACCAAAATTTCTTAACTTTGATCCCATGATACTTTTGGGATACTCATGTAGATGGTCACCTAAACCACTGGCCCTAGGCTAGGGTTTTGCTAAGACTAGGACATAGAGGACCCAAATGCAGTTTCCATTGGTCCATGGCTTATTTATGGTGGTTGGCACCCCAACTCTACCAAAATGCCCAACTTAGCATTTTGCCCCTAAACTTCCTCAAATTACCTAGATACCCATGGGACCCTAAATTTGGCCAAGATTCCCAAATTTACCCAAAATAACAAAATTTATTCAAAAATCATTTCAAGCCTTTTGAAATTACCCAAAATTACCAAAAAATTGCCAAATTACCAAAATACTCC
>JXCR01136666.1:0-13025 GCA_002079205.1 Phalaenopsis hybrid cultivar | reverse complement strand
GAAAATCATTTTAGTATGCAAAACCCTATTGTAACTTACAATTTGTTTGAGCCTAAACATGCTATTCTCCAAATGGTACAATTAATCACTTTGGGGGATGACCAACTGAAGATCCTAACTTACACCTTGCATGTTTTCATGAGTTGTGTGCTAAATTTAAATATGATGGAGTGTCAAATGATGCCGTCAGACTCAAACTTTTTTCCTTTTTCATTTAGGGATAAAGATAAGTTGTGGTTAAACTCATTAGTATTTAGATCTATCAGAATTTGGGGAGACTTATCATAAAATCTTTTATCTAAATATTCCCTACCATCAAAAACTGCTAAGCTTAGAAGTGATATTAGATATTTTTGTCAGTTTGAGCGAGAGTCAATTTATGAAGCTTTGGAAATATTTAAAGATCTTCTTAGTAAGTGTCCACACCATGCGTTGCAAGATTGATTAATAATTCAAACTTTTTTTAATGGATTGGTTGGATCTCTTAGATCTATAATTCACACTGCTGCTGGTGGATCATTAATGTCAAAACCATTTGATGAAGTGTATTCTTTAATTGAAAAGATGGCTTCTAATAATTTTCAAAAGCAGATGCACGAAAAATATATGAATTCTTAGATCTATACTTTATACTCATTTTTGGTGATACTGAGCTTTAAAGGAAGGTATTTTTCATGTTTTATTGCAAGTTGATTTTTAGCACATTTAAAGAAAAAAGGATGGAATTTGGAGTCAAAATGGTACTTTGGAAGAAAACTCACCGCTACTGGTGTCAGCAAGCACGCTGAAGGCTCCAACATGAAGGAGGAGTCCAGAGCAACGATAGTGCCGATAGCGTCATTTGACAACGGCGCCATCGTGGGCACCGACGGTGCCAATGTTGGTGCTGGGCAAATTCCTAGAAGATTCGATGAATGTTGACTTTTTTTGAAGAGTTATTGGATACACCTCTTCGAAAACTGACATTACATTTTTTTTAGAGCGAAAATTGAATAGAAAATGGGGTGGGGGTGGGGGGCTAGTGTGTCATTAAGTATTCTGGAGTGTTCCATTTTGTGTATTATTTAGTGTGGTGAGTCTAAGTGTGATTTCTCCTAAGAGTTGTTAAAGAAGGAGAGAAGTGAGAGATTTCTTCTTCCTTACATCTTTGAAGAGCGAATCAAGAGTCTTGTAAAGAGAGAAAAAGTCCAAGAGAGTCTACAAAGGATTTGCTTTGAGGAAGAGTTAAAGATAAGTAGTGTTTGTTTATTATTGTTATATAAAGTTTCTTTTATTTATGAAATTCATATTTTATCGTATCTTCCTCATGAGGTCTGAGTAGTTTCATTATCTTCCTCCCTACTCTAAGATATGGTGAAATGAAGCGATAATTTGGATGTGCTAATTTTAAAATAAAAAATAAATTGTGATGAATTTTCACTATGTTCTTAATTTACATTTTATTTTGGCCAATTGAAATGTTAACATCTGTTGTGAAACATACTATTCGAGAAATGGAGTATGAATTTTATAGCAAAGTAAGAATCACATTCGATTCCATGAAGGAGTGTTTCGTTCATGGAATTGGTTGAAAATAATTAGAGAAGTATATATTATTGGGTGAAGAATTAGAAATTCTAGGGTGACAGACTAAAATCCCCAATTCAGTCTTCGTGTTTAAGAACTAAAGCGACTGTTAGCCTTTAAGGGAAGTGAAGTCAGAGCTCTGGAGAGAGAGTCAATATCCTCTCAGCCTAACCACGAATTTAGAGACTAAACCTGAGATTAGCCAACGATTCTTTATAACACTTAACTAAGGGTAGAGAATTAAAATTGCTCCTATTTTTCACAATACAAATTCAAACCAGTTATCTCTCTCATTTAACAAAAAACTCATTGTAGTGAGAAGGATGCTTTTCATATATGATAACTTTATCACAAAAACATAGTTTGGTAGTTTATTGTTTAGTTTTGCTTTACAGTTTTACTAGTAGTTGATAGTTTGTTCTGATAGCTCCTTAAATATTTGAAATTAGTGTTGTAGCTTTTCTTTATTATTGTGACTTTCCTAGTTTAAATTTCAATTTTGAATTTAAACCTTCTTTGTGGGATCGATATTTGGGGCTTAATCAGAAAGACTTGTTTACTTGATAATGATACGTATACTTGCATAGAATCTCAACATAAATTGCTTCAATTTCTTATTCATAAAATAATGAACTAATTTTTTGGCTTTGGTGCAAAGCAAAGTCAAATTTTTTTAATTTTACACAACTATATTTTTGGGGATCAAGCTTTTTGCGCCGTTGCCGAGGAAGGTAACGGTAAATTAATTAGATTTGGTAATTTAGCGATAAAATAATAAAAAAAATAAGAAATAAAAAAATCATAAAAAAATATATTTAAATATTTTTAAAATTTAAGAGTAATTTTTAGAAACTTCATTTTCTATTTATATTTATTTATGCAAAGTATTGGATTGGAAGGTTTAGTACCTTACGAGTCAGAATTAGAACGCACTATAAGAAAAGTTCAAAAAAAATAAAAAAGAAATTAGAAATTTGAATTAAATGGCGAATAACATAGATAATGTTGAACTAATTTTTGGTTGAGGTGTAGTTTTCCTCTTTAGTAGCCTAACGTCTAGCCATAGGACTTCCTATTGACTATTCCTAGGAAACTAGAAAAGGAACCCACACCATTAGAAATTCTAAACTCCTCTTTACTCAACTTGAAGTTCTACATTTTGGTCCTAACCTCTAGCACTTAGTAGGTGGGGTCACTATGGGGGAGCTCAAGAAGAGTTCCTATAGGACTGTTGGACCTTAGAGTTGGCCATGGGTGTTGTTCTAGAGCTAAGGCACTCACCAGCAATCACCTCACTCACAATCACTCACAAACACAAACCAAAATTTCTTAACTTTGATCCCATGATACTTTTGGGATACTCATGTAGATGGTCACCTAAACCACTGGCCCTAGGCTAGGGTTTTGCTAAGACTAGGACATAGAGGACCCAAATGCAGTTTTCATTGGTCCATGGCTTATTTATGGTGGTTGGCACCCCAACTCTACCAAAATGCCCAACTTAGCATTTTGCCCCTAAACTTCCTCAAATTACCTAGATACCCATCGGACCCTAAATTTGGCCAAGATTCCCAAATTTACCCAAAATAACAAAATTTATTCAAAAATCATTTCAAGCCTTTTGAAATTACCCAAAATTACCAAAAAAATGCCAAATTACCAAAATACTCCGTAGCCCAAAATTCCAAAAATTCCAAAAAATCCCACAAATTCTCAAAATATCCCAAATATTACCAATTTCACTTTATCAACTACCACATGACCCAATTTGGCCATTTTGACCATCTTGACCTAAACCCCTAAAATTGCCTTTAAAGGCCCAATCTACCCAAATCTACCTCAAATGTCCATCAAATTGGTCCCAATTTCCCCCAATTTAAATCCTAAACTCAAATCTACCTTTTTTATGACTAACATAAGCAAAATACAAGCTCAATTGGCCCATGATTTGAGCCTAATTTTGATCTAAATCAAAACACCCAATTTTGGCCCTCTGACTTGGTTCCACCTAATTGAACCCCATGGCCTACTTTATTGGTCCCAATTTGAACTCTAAACTCTTCATAACATTCCTAAACATCCAAATTGACCTTAAATTGGCCTTATTGATGCCTCAATTTTATTTAATTTTGACATAAGTCCAGAAGCCCCAAATTTTGCCCCGAACTAGCTATGCATCCAAATTTCACAAAATTTATTGCCTTAACCCAAAAAGTGGCACCCAATTTTGTTGAAAACTCTTTATGATGTTTTTATTGAAAATTTTCAACAATAAATTTGGAGTTAGCCCAAGGCTAGCCCAATCTAGTCCCAAGTTTAGCACAACATGCCCAAAATGACCAAATCTCCAAAATCCTTCAAATTGGCTCTCCAATTCAACTCAAAATCACTTCAACCTTTCACCAAAAATGTTCCTTACAATCATATACATCAAATGAACCATTCAATTGGGCTTGAAATAATGGCTAGCCTAACCCAAACCCAACCCCTGACCATGTGAACTTAAATGGACCCATGACCAAATTTGACCAAATTAACTTCACTACAGCCAATCCTAGGATTCCTAGGACTGAGACAAGACCACCTAACCCAAGCTAAATGAGCTTTGGACCAAGAGTCCTCCAAATTAAGGGATTTATTACCTTAGCTGCCCAAACCAAGGATATCCTTGCCAAATCCTTCCACCAATTTAAGTTAATTACTTTCACAGATTCCCCTGAGGTTCCTGAACTCCTAGCCACCTACCCCTGTCATGGTCGTCCAGCCTAGTCACCACCAGAGAAGCCAAAACTGAGGGTCTTCCCATCTTAAACTTCACCCAATTCAAACCTAAAGGCCAACTCACCCAATTTAAATTGTAGTGCCCCTCTGCGCTCCACCTAAGCATCATATTGCACCCAAACGTTGGCCATGACAGCCACCCCAAGCCCATTTTTTATAAAAAGCTCACCTCCACGACCATTGAAAAAGATTTAAAATTTTCTTAGAGAGAGCCCTCCAAATTGCTCACAGAGACTCTTTGAGACCTCAGCTCAAGCCAATCACTTTCCCCTACTGATTCCCACTTTGGAAGCTCAATTTTGAGCTCAAACTTCTGCCTAAGACCAGGACAGAGCTGAATACACCTCCATAGTCCACCAAACTCAAATTAAACTTATCCAAACCTTCACCACAGTGAAGAAAGAGAAGCCCCATCAAATCTCCCTTCCATAGAGACCCTAACATAGCTCTAGACCAACACCTGAAATCGAGCTTGATCGAATTCATACATAGACCTTTCACCAAAGTAAGAGGATCAATCCCTAGTCTCCTTGGACCTCAAAAAACGTGTCGAGCACCTCTGATTGAAGCTTCCCTTCTCAGACCCAAGGTATTGGTCTCCTCCTCTTCCCGAGCCTATTTTCACTCTCCATTTGTTTAGAGTTGATTTCATGGACTCTTAACTATATAGATATGTTCCTCTAATATAGATGAGCATTTTAAAAATAAATTCATTCAATTTGGTTGAGAAATGAGGGAGATATCAAGCCTTGAAGATGGATGGTTCTCGGGCTAGGCCATTGGGGACGATGATGAAGAGCGTCTGATCGCGCGTTTATCTCATCAATAGATGAAATCAAGCTGGACAGCTCTCCCTTACATGAACTGCGGGCCTAGTCAACACTGAGGTGGGTGAAAACATTAAATACGAGCGAGTCGTAAGTTGACATGGCGCCTCATGTTTAAGTGATAAATAGAGAATTAAATAAATTAGAATCATTTAAATAGATAAATAGGGAATTAAAAAAAATTCAAAAAATGACCCTTAACTTCAAAAATCTATATCTTGGTGTAGAAAAATCACAAAAATAAAATAAAAATACCCTCTTGCTTAGTGAACAGAGGAGAATAACGAAGAAATAATTTGAAGTCCAGTTGATATGTATTTCATTCTTAATAAATCAATTAGTGTTAGTAGTATTTTAACTTAAAATGCATGTAGGCATTTCACCATGGCTTGCGATTTTGACATGTTATAGCCTCTAATAAGGGGAACATTCCCTGATTTTTCCAAAGTTATGGGAGACCTCTAGACTGAGATCCATATTTTTCAAGCTTATTTCTATTATTTACAGAAATTAATCATAATAATTATCATGTTGCTTAGAAAAATCTAAGAAAATTTTGGTAGGTCTACTATGACTAGAGAACTATTTGAAAAATATTTCATGAGCCAAGTCCTTCAAAATGCACCTAATTAATTTTCAAAATATTTTGAGAATACAAACTTAAAAATAATTAATTTTAGAGAATACGAACTTAAAAATTTCTTAGTTTTTGATCTCTACTATTGTTTAGGACTCATACAACTCCTCATAAAAATTTCAAAATATTTTGAACTCATTTGATAACTCAAATTAATTTTCTAAGTTAAATGGCATTTTTGACACTAAAAGGATTTTTAATAATCAAAATATAACTCAAAAAATTATGAAAACTAGTTTTTCAATTTCTCTGTGATTAGGAGAATTTTATAAAAATAAAATGGTGTTTAAAATAAAAACTTCATTTTTAGTCTATTTTTAGATATTTAAAGTAATTAAAAAATGATAAAAATCACAAAAATAATAAAATTTATGGAAATGTTCTAAATTGTTTTATAAGAATTTAGGAACAATTGAAATATTTTTCCTGACTTTCGAAATGAAGATATTTAATTTTAAAGCTTAAAATAATTTTTAAAGGCTAAAAAAAGGATTTTCACAAAAATAATTCCAATAAATAACAAAAAAATTTGAAAAATGTAAAATTTGCTTCTCTAGGTTTTCTGACCTTAGGAAGATTTTTTAAAAGTAGAAAACTTAATTTTCAACTCTTAAAATATTTTATAATTAATAAATACTCCAAAAATTTAAACAATTCTTAAAATTCAAATATAATTCAATAAATCATGAAACTTGGTCCAAATGGTTCTCTAATCTAAGTCTAGCATTAGTTAAAATTTCAAGGGATTAGGCTTTGTCTTGGTCAAGGTATGGAATCTTTTTTGAAAAATCATATTTATGCGTAAAAATAAATATGTAAATAAAATTAAATTTTGAAAAATCACATTTTCTCCTCTGATGTTTTAACTGACCCATGAATAAGTTAAAATAAAAATTTCAAAGTCATTTGAATTAAATTTGATAAATTATGAGGTAATAGAGCCTTAGGAGCAAAAGTGTAATTTTGGAAGTTTATCCTTAATTAACATTTAGGCTTAATTCAAAGATGGAAAAGGGTAACCTCTTATTTTAATTAACTCATTTGGATGATTGAAACGAAAAGAGGATTAATTGGTAGAAACCAATCTCATTGTTTCCTTATAAAAATAAAATAAAATTGTAATTTCCTAAAATTATTAAAATTTGGAAGTTCATTAGATTAAATAACCTTAGACTTAGGGGTATGACTTTGGAAGTTAATAACTCACTAAGTTAATACCCCTATTTTGAGGTTTAAATGATTTTCAAAAGTTTTAAAAATGAATCATCGTCACTTAAAATTTTAAGGATAACTAACACATCCACCAAAATCTTAAGGGCTTAGTAGTGACCTAAGCTAAATCAAATTTGGTTAAGGATTAGAAAAAGTGGACATAGCTAAAATTAAACACCTTTGGAACACTACAAGCCAAAAGTAAAATTGGATAAATGTCTTTGATAACACTAACTTGCCTCTTTAAGGGTTTTCATCCACATAATTTACAAATAAAATCACAAATGATAATTACCCTACTCATAGGGATAATTGAAACATCATTGTTCACTGTACATCAACGGTATTTATAGGATGTATTATTAAGCAACATAATAAGTTTAAATGAGCTTTAGACTTTTCAACAGGCAGTGAGAGGGAAGCATGGACTTTCTTCTTCCTCTAGACATGTTGAATACCTCAGAGGTCTACTAAACTTAATATGTTTTGCTTAACAAAAATCATCCTTAATCAAACTAATAGGGACCGACCAAGATATGTCCTAGGGTTTTGGTAGGTCACTAAAACTTTACTTTCCTACTTCATATAAAATGCCCTTACATGCATTTTGAGTTTCAGGTGGTAGAACGATAAGACTCGCCAGGTACGCTTTTACAGTTTACAGCGTCGTCTTTCTTGTATTTTCATATTGTACTTTTGATGTTAACACAAACCTGCATACTAAACAACGATGTCACCTTGCATAAAAACTAAAACTATCAGGATAGCCACAAAACCAAAACCAAAACCAAAACCAAAACTAAAATCAACCAAAATAAAATTCTCCCTCACAACATTCAAAATATAAGACAACTCAAAATGTAATCACAAACTTCACACAAAACAACAATTGCAACTAAATTAAGATATCTCTATCAGATAACCGAGAATCCCTCGGAGGAGGTAACCTGCGGTTGCTAACGAGACTTCCCATGGTCTAAATGAAAGTATGGAACTCATTATATTGAGTTACTAAAATCATTTGGACTAAGTGAATCCAATAGAAAATAGTTGTGCAGGAACGAGGGAACCGTAGGATCCTAATGGGTGTCGCTCTAATCAACTTTAACATCCACCATAAAATTTAATGAACTACAACCATAGGGCCGCCTGATTTGACATCATAACTAGGCACCCTAGAAAACTTAAACTTGTCACGGTAAGGAGCTTAGAGTTAGCATGTTGGGCAGCACATCCATCTTCAACAGTAAAACCTGTCTACATCAGCTAAGCCAATTTCCTTCATTCGAATTAAACATCCAGCCATAGGATTTCGAGATTGTCTACTTGTGCAACATAAATCCTCACTCATCTTTAGGCCTTTGTACAACTTTGTTGTACAATATAAGCCCTAACTCATCTTAGGATTTTGAGGTTGTCAATTGTCACAACCTAAATCCTCATATCTTCCATGCTATTTGTGTGATCGTTCCACACAAATGTAAGCCCTAAATTAATAAAATTTGCAGGATGAAACACTTAAATATTTCTCCTCAAAATTGAAGCCAAATGATAGGATATACTGGAAAGTCTCTGAGGTTCTCCTCCAGATCTATGAAATCCCCTAGATCTTCCTCCTTTGGATTCTACAACAAAATATTCCAAATCTGAGCCAATCTCATTTCACACCTCTTTGTTCGATCTCATTGAAAAGTCCTATCCTTTTGAAATCCTTGAAGATAATATTTCCTGATTTTTATCGAGATTTTTCTTAGGTGACTTTGGTCATTTAATATGTAATTAACTATAGGGGTTTGCTCTTTTAGGAAGCTTGTGCGAACCCAACTTAATATAAACCCTATTTAATTCTTCATATTAAATAGGGGAAATTGTAGGCAAATAAAAATGATTTCATAGACCAAATGAACGTCATATATTTCTTAGTTTATTTGATAGAGCCTCATCCTCATGTATTGTGTTTATCCTTCGGGATGAATACAAGGTTTGAGGTACAACGCTCTTTCATTTAAATTATGAAAAATATGGGGTTAGTTTGATTTCATATTTTTCTAAACTTAAATCTATATGTAAATTAAAATGTCATTCCAAAGCGGGCAAATGGATTTCAATTTCGATGACCGACAACTTCTTACGGGCAACTCCGTAACCAAAATAGTGTCGACAGCTTCTAGCGACTTCACTGGAGAGAAGTTTCTCTTTCCATTTAAATCAAGAAAGTACTATCTTTATATATCAGTAATGTGACCATGTACCTCTTTGACCAAATTACTCTTCTTTCGTTGACATACTTTACCCATTTCTGTCTTGGGAAAGTACGACCAACTCTTTGGAATTCAGGACTGTCTGTTTAATCACCTTTGAACGGAGGGGTTCAGGAGGCCATTAAAGGACTGTTTAAATCTTTATGTGGGGTCGGACCCCAATAGGTGTGTTGGTGGACTAGTTCCACCTGAGCATTGTGTTTTGCTAAATGGGTCCCGCACTGGGTCTTAAGCACTTCACATCTCCCTTTCAATTTTAAAATGTTATTTTGCAAATAAAATCAAATTGTGTTGTGTTGCGCGTCCTTCAAAGTTCATTAAATTTTTCTACTAAAAATTTTAAAATCCCCACAAACTAAAATTTACCAGGCCTATAGTCCAACCTCTGTAAATTTTCAGTGCTTGCACTAAGATTACAAGGTTTTTGCTATATAGCTAACCCCAAAACTTTCTGTTTTCAAGCTGTTGCAATGGTCTAACCAACACTGACATTTTCCTGAAAATTTCCAACAAGCCATGAAGCCCACAACGTTGCTCCCACCATTAAGTTCGGAGCCGGATTTGAAGACCATGAGGTTATCCTCGGGAAGGCTCCGTTCATCGTGATGAAAGTCACCACTCCAGAAGTTCAGGAGCCATCTGCTGAGTTCAACCTGAAATGTCTTCAAGACTTCCCTTCCGACAAGAAAGCCAAGACTACATTTGCCATCGTGGAACCTACCAAGCCCGCTGTCCCCTCTACTTCTAAGGGGAAAAAAGTAATGATCATTGAAGATCTGACTGAGGGATTAGCTGTCCCACCATAAGTATTCAAAATCGGGTCGGGTTCAAAGATTACACCACTAATCCGGACTCAAAGAAGAAATCACAATAGGAGAGTTTGGAGGGCTACTAAAGCTCAGGATCCTAACGAAGTACCTACTGATGAAGATCCTCACCAAGACTAGTTAGAATTACCGGAAGCATATCTACTTCTGCGGGGAAGTAAATTCCATTCTTTGATGGATACCAATGGGTACGAAAGTATCCATAAGATCGCCGCTACATTACCATCACTTCATGGACAGAGTGTGGAGAGAAAGAAACCTACTCCTATTACCCGAGTCAGTTCAATTTTTCAGAGACTAGGCGCCAAAGAGGGCTGCTCAGTTAATGAATTACCTAAACGAGTGGGGCATGCAATTTTCCCTTGCATGAGGAAAGAAATTTTAAAGGACATCAGATCCATCAAACAATCTCAGAAGTTAACTGAGGCTTTGCTTACTCGTATTTCTGTCTGGTTCCGCTTGGGAAGCAGAGTTGATACCACCATAGTCACCATCGAGTCTGTCATCGCCAGGACCGCAGGCCGTTAACCGGTTAATTCAAGACTGGGTCCAATAATCCTACCAATCACCCACTAGAAGGATATTCATAAAATTTCAAAGGAAAAGATAAAGAGATTACCCGATACTGTAGCTGGTCTACACCATGGGGAGCATAGTCTTCCTCGGCATACCGATGTTACTGCTAGGACACCCCGTCCTAAAGCATCATCATCAAAGAAGAAGGTGTGGATACCCAAGGTCACTGTACCAATACAGTCCAATAAGCCCGCAAGGTAAGATCATGGAATGAAGCCAGGATCTGAAGTATCAGACATCGTCACAGCGATTGCCAGTGAAATGGAAGAGCAAGAGGAAGTCCAGCAGGGTCCTCTAGATCTTAGAACAATCAAAGAATCAATGATTGAAGAAAAATTTGAAAAGCTCAGAGTCAGAGTTGGATCGGGAACATGGAGTTTCCATTGATGATGATGAAGACTTTGACTACAACGATTACCTCAAAGAGGATTTCATGGATGTCCATGTTATCAAAACCAAAACCGCTACATCTGCGCGTGAGGCTCAACCTCTGGTCGAAAAGAACGCCGTAGATGAGCTGCATAGGGCTATCCTCTTAAGAGATGAGCAAGTCAGCCAACTGGAGAAAATATTAGAAGAGATGGTCACAACCATGACTACTATGGCCACAATTCAAGGACAATCTCAATTCCCACAGTTAGCCTCTCAAGAGGTCAACCAACCAGAAATCATACATATCATGGATGAAAGAAGAGAAGTTGCCTCAGCAAACAGAGATAAGCAACAAAAGAAGGATTCTCCATCAGGCGCCATACCGGAGAAAGAATTTAAGCAAATGGTCGAACAAATTCAGGAGGCCTTAGCCCAATCCATGGGTGGTGCATTGATTCTAAAGGGTAGAACTTACCCAAAAGATTTCAATGTCGTATCCTTCCTCAAGGGTTTCGTGGCCCCAAACTTTAAATTATTTGATGGGACTGGAAATCCCAGACAACATATAGCATACTTCCGAGCCAGTTGTGGCAACACAAGAAATAGCGAAGCTTTACTCCTCCAACAGTTCATCAGCTGCTTGTCAGGGATCACCTTTGATTGGTATGTCGATTTACCCAACGGATCAGTTAAGACATTTGTCGAGCTAGAACAACTTTTTGTGAAAAGATTTACCAGAACGCAACACCATATCTCTATGGGAGAGCTCATGATGGAAAAGCAAAAGCCCAACGAGACTTTAGTGGACTACATTTTGAGGTGGAGAAACCTTAGCATGAAATGTGAACCTCAGCTACAGGAACATCATGCGATCGAGATCTTACTCAAAAGAATTCATGGCTCAGTAGCTTTCATGCTCAAGGGACTCACCATCAAATCCTTTGAGAAGCTACTCAGTAATGCCAGCAGTCTTCAAGAAGAAATTTGAACATATGGATTCACACGAGAAGTCCAAGACAACTAGAGTGTTTGAAAAGAAATCAGGAACAATAGCGACTGTCATAAAGGAAAATAGCCAATGAAGATATATGCAGAAAAATCCTCATCAGTCTTCATCACAACAGGCTCAGAAACAGAATAGCCAGTCCAGCCAGAAGACCTCAAGAAGGTCACCTCGAACAGGGAATAAGAGAATATCTCTAGCAGAACGATAGAAAATGGTGTACTCTTTTAAAGATGAAGTCGTATCCAAAATGTTCAGAAGTCTGATGAAGAAGCTTGATTTCAGACTACCAGATCCAAAGAAGCCTGAAGAGGTCGATAAAAAGGATGAACCAAATTATTGCCCGTATCACCGATTGCTCGGACACAATATAACTTATCTAATAGACTTCGCAAAATGTTTAGCTAGGAGATTATTTCAATAGCTTACTTTTATATTTCTTAGAAAAGGACTTCATGCAACTAAACAGATCCTTCAACGCTCCAAAGGAATTATTTAATTTTGCAAGTTGAGTTGACATTTCGATAATTTTTTTCTACAAACCTTTAATTTACTTCCATATTTCAGCATCAACATTCACTTCGGTAAATGAAATCATCATAAATAGCTCATGAGCAACTTGTTTTGTATAGAACATTAGAGTTTTGTGTATTTTCAGTATATGAGCAGCTAAAAGAGTAAAAAAACTTCACTCAGTAACTAATTGTACATTTCCTTCATAAGGAATATGTGCAAGTAACACTTTCATATTTGATAAGAACATGCAAATTTAATAACTTTGAAGGAGCATTCTTTCCTTCAACAAGCAGATTCATAGTTGGAGCTTCAAAAACTTCAAGAGTAGTAGGTTCAACATGTAGATGAGGAATTTCCATGCAAAATATCTCTCATCTCATTATTCGTTGGAGCAATCTTGAGTAACATTCCTTTCAACTATAGCCTCAATAAAAACTTGAGAATGAG
>JXCR01136663.1:0-16810 GCA_002079205.1 Phalaenopsis hybrid cultivar | reverse complement strand
TTATTTAGTTTAAAATTTAAAATTACCTCTAGTGATTGGTTTATTCCTCCACAAGTTCAGCATTAAGTTAATCTTGAGATCACTACTTAAATTAAATGTTGGAATTACCTCAATAGTATTTCATTGATAAAAGTCCTTAATTAGAGTATTGCTTTAAGGGAGAGAGTGATATTCAATGTTTGATATGGCTCATCTTCAAATTAAATTCACACATGTGCCATAATTTGATACAGAGAAAGGGAAATTGTTGAATGTTTCATAACGGGAGGTANGCAAGATCAAAACCTGACAATATCACATTCACATATAACAAGGTAAGAAAGCAAATAATCCTCTCTTTCAAGATATTTTTATTTCCACAAGCAACCATTTCATCAAGGATCAAGAGCAGTTAGACACACAAACACGCACACAAACAGAGAGAGAGAGAGACATACATAGTTAAGAGAAAAAATAAATTTATCCTAAATTTGGAGGGTGAGATTCACTATCTATTTGATTAATCTCATGGGAATTGTACGCCAATAGTCAACCAGTCAAGTTAATCAAGTCATACTGTAGACTTGAATTAGGTTCAGCAAGTTGCCAGCACTAAATGAATTGGCTAAATCTTGAGGTCAGCTTCCATACACTTCTTGCTAAACCTCCTAAACATGGTCGGAAATCGATAATAGAAAGGACATTTACACCCATAAAACTTGGAAATTTAAGCGCTCTCCAAATCCTTTCGATAGAACTTTTCAACAAGTTAACTTAGCCCAACATTTTATCGACACTTAGTAAGTAAATTTACTTATATTACTCTTGGTTTTAGCTTTTCCTGTAACACAAAATCTCAACATAACGTCTAACATAGGGGGTAAGAGGATGAGCTGGGAAGTTTAATATGCGTAAATAAAACAAAAATTTAATAATATGCTCAGAGTTTCTCAGTTTAGTTTTTTTTTTCCTCTTATCTTTCTTTAATAGTCTTAATTTTTGCTTATCATAAAAGTTTTGTTGTCACAAAAAAGGGATTTGGATCTCATGTCCTAAACTGTGTACTGCATGTTGAAAAAGCCAAGAACAACAAGCCAAGCACGGAAGGTCCTCATGAAAGGGAAAGATCTCTACAGGTCAAAAAACAAAATTTTGTTACTACTGGAAAATTAAATCGAATGGAGTATTGCTAGATAAGAATGATCTAGGGAATCCTAGAATATCTTCTGGTTCTTTTATCCACCAAGGAATTTTTTTTCATCTCACGTCAACTTAGCTAGGACTTAGGATCCAAGTATGCCTTAGACTAATTAGCATGACACTAGCTTCTGATTGACTAAGCCTTCACCTTGATTAGGCCTTATTGTGGGTTTTACATGTGCTAAAGAGGAAGGTCCTGTTGAATTGGGCTTTTGGCTTTTAAATATGTAAAAGTCAATATGATCAAAATCAATAGTTTGTAGTAACAGTAAAACCAACATCAAAAAAAGCTGAGACAATTAATTATTCAAATACATACAGCTTTCGAGTTTGTTATGTGAGGAGTTTGATTAGCAAGGAGAAGCGCCTAGGAACAGTGCAAGGAGAAACCCAGCACCTAGGGGCGCCCATGCTCCTAGCAACGGGCAGCCCAACGCAAAAGCAAACACCCTAATGCCAGTGGGGCGCCTAGGCGCCCAACCAAAGCTTCTGAGGCGGAAACACACTTCCAATAGTGGCACTTAAACAAACTNAATTGAAACCTAAATTTTCTTTAAATCTGAATATGATTTAAATCAATTCTAGATTCAAAATTGATTTTGAACGTAAACTATTCATTATAGATAAACAAAGTTTATCTAAATGATTCGATTGAACTTAAGTTTAGTTNATGCGAAACGGTGCTGCGAGTTGTTGAATTTTTGTGAGTTCATTTTTGTGAATGAGAAATGAGAAGAACGTTCGTGGGTTCTAGGAGAATAGAGAAGCATGAGTTTGTAATATGTACAATTTCTCCTCAGTTCTTTGTGTAGTGTGGCTTTGTGATTTTTTATGTCTCCAGTGTTTCTACGCTAAATCTTTGATGTGCTTTGAATATTTTTCTAGTATTACTTGTTTGTGCGCTTCTATTCAAGTGTTTAGCTCTGAATTTATCAAATCAATTTTTGGCGTTTATCTTAACCTCATAACAAGTGGTATCAGAGATCGATTCTCTAAAGTGCAATGATTTGAGTGGGAGCAATAACCGTCAAAGCAAGGTACAAGGTTGAGAAGTTCAATGGTACGAACTTTGCGTTCTGAAAAATGCAAATTGTAGATTTACCATATAAAAAGAAATTATATTTGTCACTAGGAGGCATCACATTGAAGTTTGAATAGATGACTCTGAAAGAATGAGAAGTGTGTGATCGAACAATTCTAAGTTTGAATTGACCAACTTTCCTCATTTACTGCTTTCAACACTGTGAATGAGAAAACTACAGTAAATCTTATGGTTGTGACCCGACTGGCAATTACATATTTATTTAAGTCCGAAAAACTGGTCAAAATATTGACCCAATTTATATTAAACGACTAGTGTGCAAAATAAATGTATAAATAAATTGATTAATGGTTTACACACTATGTGTACTACATAAGTATACATATTTTTTTAAGTAAAATAGAGTTTTCTTTAAAAATCTTATTATCGAACCTATAAGGAAATAAGAAATCTACTATGCTAACTTAAAAATATTTCTGCTTAAACTGTAAACTAAATTTGCAGGAGAATAATATCAATCAGTTTGTAAAAGAGTGTAACTAAAGTAGCTAATAAAAATAAACGCAATGTTTCAAAATTAAAAAAGTGTAAAGTAGTAAGAATATAATAACAAGTCTTTCCCCTTTGTAAAGAGATTGTAAATTGGTCCCGAGAATATAGTTGTGAAAAGTTATATAGTTGACTCCGCTATGCAACGGTGCCAAAAGCATGATACAATATTTTATGAATAAGAAATTTAAACAATTAATGTCGGGATTCTAGGCAAGTATACGTATCGGTATTAAGTAATAAATGACTTTCTATTTAAGCCCCGAATATCAATTTCATGGGGAATGTTTAAATATGAAGTGATAAATTAATTAGGAAATTCACATAAATCAAACGAAATTACTGTCACTAATTTCGAATGTGTAACATGCTAACAAAACTAAATTATTTAACTTTTAGCAAAACTAAAATGAAAGTTTAAACAGTAACTACTGAACTATTAAACTATTAAACTATGTTTATGTGATGAAGATTTCTTATGTGAAAAGCATCTTTCCCACTACAATGAGGTTTTGGTGAAATGAGATGAGATAAATGGTTTAATATATATTGTGTCAAATAGGAGCAGTTTTAATTCTCTACCCTGATACAATGTTATAGAAAATTATTGGCTAATCTCATATTTAATCCCTAAATTCATGGCTAGACTAGGAGGATATTGGCTCCCACTCCAGAGCTCCCACTTCCCTTCACCTGAAGCTAACTCTCGCTTTAGTTTTTAAACACTAAGACCGAATTGAGATTTTAGTCTGTCAACCTAAAGATTCTCCAATTATACACCCAACAAAGTATATTTCCCTATTTATTTACACTTAGTTTCATGAACAAAATTCTCTTTCATGGAATCAAATGTGATCATCACTTTGTTGTAAAATTCATACTTCATTTTCAGGATCATATGTTTCATGACAGCGACTTTATATATGCTTAAAAATACAAGTATTTAATACTGCTGTTAGAAGATTTAATTCCTCAGCAACAGTACCAAAAACTTAATAACGGATATAAATTCGATAAAGATGTATAAATAAAATATTCAATAATGTTAAAGCCACACTTATCAAAGCTGAAGTAATATAGGGGGTCTAATGGAGTCATATATATCGACCCACCCCACAGGGAGTAATATTAGAGGCTACGAACTAAGATTTTAAAAAATCAATACTTAATCACAGCAATCGAAGTTCAATTTTGGCTTATCTGTCACTAATAGGCAATTGAAATAAATATGTAATTTTAATAACTCTTAAATAACTCTAGAACTACAAACTAAGATTTTAGAAAAAGCAATACTTAATCGCAACAATGGAATTCAATTTGCTTATGACTACAAACTAAGATTTTAGAAAAGCAATACTTAATCACAACAATATAATTCAAATTGCTTATCTATGAACTAAGATTTTAGAAAATCAACACTTAATCACAACAATATAATTCAAATTGCTTATCTGTCATCTATTAGGCAATTGAAATAATTATGTAATTTTAATAACTATTAAATAACTAATGATACTAATGAAGAAGGCAATTGAAATAAATATGTAATTTTAATAACTCTTAAATAACTAATTATACCAATGAAGGTTCGGCAATTGAAATAAATATGTAATTTTAATAACTCTTAAATAACTAATTATACTAATAAAGTTTCCAATGTGAAATTCAATATATAAGAAAACATCATTCTCCTTGTCGAGAAATTATAGTGAATGCATATAGTGAATCGATTCAAATTGTACTGTGTCAAATAGAAGCATACTTATTCTTTACCCTTTGGTCTAGGCATAAAAAACATTGACTAATTTTATGCATGGTTACTGAATCTGCGGCTAGGCTGGGAGGATACCGACTCTCACTTCGGAGCTCCCATGTTCCTCTCGCCTGAGGGCTAAAATCTACACTTCAGCACCCAAACGATAGGACCAAATTGGAGATTTAGTTAGTCGCTCTAAAATCTCCAATTCTACGTACGATAATTTTATTTCCCTATTTATTTGCACCCAACTTCCATGGACTTTGACCTCCCTGAATCTTGGATGTAATTTTCACTTTAGTCGTAAAACTTAACATATTTTAACAAATTAATTGGCTAGATTGAAAGTAAATTAAGATCGAAGTGAAAAGATCATCACAACTTCTTTAACATTTTCAAGGATCAACCAATTCAAATCATCATTTCACAAATCTCAAGACAATGAGAAAGAAAGAGAAAACTACTCCGAACTCATGGGAAAGACACGACAAAACTCAAAATTTATATATAAAAGCAAAGTCATACAAACTACAACAAGTAAATAACACTTATCTCTAATTCCTCCCCAAGCAAACTCCTCAAAGTTCCTCTGAATCTTTTCCTTTCTTTACAGCACGGAATTCTTCTTCGAAGCGACAAAGAGGAAGAAATTTCTCACTTTTCCTCCACTCTTACAATCTCTCGAAGAATTTCTCACAATCTAACCCTAAATTAAACTCTCTACACACTACTGGAACCTCTCTAATCCCCAGAGCCTCTTGATTTTCAGCCAAAATCTTCTTTTAAAGTTGTAAAAGAGTTTTTTCAAGAGGCACTTAAGCATCCCTCAAAAAATCGTCCACATTCAATGCACCTTTTGAATTAACCGCCGATCTCGCTGTCGACGGCCTCGAGGGGGCCATCGGTCTGCCTTCTAAATTATTTGGCTGGAGTCTCGGAAAATTCTTGCCGTGAGCGCCGTTGGGCTTGCCGTCGGCGCCCTAGTTCAATTCTTCACTTTTTGATCATTTTTGCTCCAAATTCGCTCATTTTTGCATTTTTTTGCTCCAATGACCATAATTCATCTTACCTGCAACAAAATATGAAAAATATCTTTCTTTAAAGTGCAATATCATCAAAATCAGTATAAAATAGATGTGAAAATCTCAACTTATTTTTTTTTTTGTCATTTCACAACACATTTTAACAATTCAATTAGCCAGATAGAAAAGTAAATTAAGTTCGGAGTTGAAAAATAATTATAATTTATTTTATATTTTAATATTAGCACATCCATATTATCCCATCATTTTACCGTATCTCAGAGCAGGGAGAAAGATACAGAAAATTACTAATACTTCAGGAGAAAGATGCAACAAAACACAAATTTCATATAAAAAGAAAAGTTCATATAATAATAATAAACAAAAAACACTTATCTAAAACTCTTTCTCAAAGCAAATCCCTTGTAGCCTCCCTTAGGAAATGTAGGAAGAAGAAATCTCACTTTTCTCCTTCTCTAACACTCTTAGAGAATAATTCACACTTAATCTCACCACAAAAACTCTAAACTCTTAAGGAAAACTCACTAATAAACTCTAAAATAGTAGTGGAATGAAGATCAAAATAAGAAATGACGCTAAAAGAATGAAGTGGAACGAAGAGAAACCAAGAGAGAGTCCAAGAGAGCTCTTTTTCTGATGAATTTCAGGACCTAATATAGCCTAGAGTGGATTCTCCAATAGTTGCATCCAAAAACTCTTCAAAAAGCATCCAGATTCGTTGAATCTTCTAGAAACAGGGTCTGCACCGCCATAAGCGTCGTCGGCGTCAGTGTTCAGCCAATTAATTCCTTGTTCTCTATCAAATAGCCTCGTCGACGCTGCGTCTGGCACCGTTGGCGTTGAGCAACTTTTTATATTATCCATTTTGACTCCAAATTTCATCACTTTTGCTCAAGTCCTAAAAAACAACCTGCAAGAAAACATGAAAAACATCTTTCATTAAAGTGCAATATCACCAAAAATGAGTATATAATATGTGTCTAAAAATGTATATATTTTTGGTGTATCATAAATCAGTGCAAGAATCAAATGATTAAAGATGGAAATAAGGTATTGTGACAAAAACAGAGCATACATATTCTTTACTATTTCCAAGCATAAAGAAAATTGGTTAATCTAAAGTTGGTTCCAGTTTGTGTGGTAGTGTTGAGTAGATTCTAAGGTCTCACTTCTAGATTACTCATTGTGCCTTGTATAAAGGACCCACCAGAAACCCTTAATTTTAACAATAGACCAAATTAGTAAAGGATCTAGTCTGTCACCCTGGAGACAACAATTCTACACCCACCAAAACTTATCTCCCTATCTATTTGCACTCCGCCCTAAATTCGGCATCCCCTTCCTCCAAGGTTTAGTGTGGTACTCACTAATTGGTGAAATCATAGCCCTCCTTGGTCATTATGTTTCGCAACGGGTTTTAACATCACAAATGGTCAGTCTGCAAAGTAAATGAAGAACCGGTGAAAATACCATCACAAATTATTTGAATGAAAGAAATCTTTAAAACATTATAATCTCACACATCATTAATTTTTATTGCAATGACAAAGAAAAGAATAACTACTCAAAAATCATGTGAATAACAAAACAAAATATCATATATATCTAAACCAAGTTTACAAGACAAATCTTAAAAAAAAGTACAAATACTTATCTCAAACTTCTCCCCACACAATCCTTTGATGTTTTTTAACCAAACATGACTCCACAAGAATCTACAATCACTAAACTCCCACTATAGCGATCACCCACCCCTATAGTGGCCTAAACTACTAAAGGAAACAATGTTTTTCTCTTTTCACTCATCCTTCTCCCTTTGGACGTGAAGAAATGTTTAAGGCACATCTTCGAAATTCGTCCAAATTCATTGAATCTTGGGCAAAACCGCTTCTGGCTCCTAGGCGCCCAACTGTCGTGCCTCGGCGCCGACATTCTAGAAGATTTTGGAGCCTAGGCGTCAGATCACCTTCTGTGTCTTTGGCTTCAAAGGACCCATTTTTACACCATTTTTGTTCGTTTTTCTCTTAAAATCCATTTCTTATACCTGAAATAAAAAACACACAAAATATCTTTCATTAAAGCACAGTATCATTAAAAATAAGCATGAAATACATAGATATTTTATGGCGTGTAAGGCTGCACTAACAAGGATGTATAAGAAACCCTCAAGTTCAAATAATTTTTTTTAATAAAAAGATTGTTCAATATGAAGATGAGATGATAGTTTGGTGACTGAACATTTCAATAGTTTCAACACTGTGATAAATCAATTGTATTTTTTGGGTATCAAGTTCGATGATGAGATCAGGACACTGTTACTCCTATTTTCATCACTACAATGTTGAAAAAGACAAGTTACTGTGGCAAACAACTCTTGAAGTATCATGAAGTTAAAATTTGATGACATTTTGAGGTTAGTGTTAAATGAAGAAGTTCGCAAGAAGAAGAGTTATGAAACTTTAAATTCTCCAACTAGGAATAGATTATAGTGTTTGCCTCACCCGCCTTAAGGTTTGTTTTGTTTTGTAAACGTACTAATTATATGTATTATTTGTCATTAACAATGTCTTTTATAACAGGAAAATATTATTTGGTTGATACTGGATATCTTATGGAGAGAGGTTACCTGAAGCACTATCCGGACACCAAATACCATATTCCTGAGTTTGAGAGAGCAAGTGACACCATCCATGGCAAATAAGAAATGTTTAATAAACGTCACTCATATTTACGCGGGATAATTGAAAGATTATTTGGGGTTTGGAAGAAGAAATGGGTCATCCTAATATGTTGTCGTATCCATTTCAAAAGCAACTGCATATTGTAATGGCTACAATTGCACTTCATAACTTCATTTGATAACATTCCTCTCAATCAGATACAGACTTCAGTATAGCTGACAATAATGAACTGAATGTCTATGAAAAAAATTTAGAATTTGTGGTTGGGACTTCATTATCTGAGGATGAGATAAACTCTAATGAATTTGAAATTCATGGCGGTAAATGTGTGGTTGAGATAGCCGCTTTGAGGGAATCTATTGCAAATACTATCTGTGGTTGTTGATCCACCAAGTCATATTTATTTATTAAACTATAGATTTATTTTTGTATGTCTTTACTTTTGGTTTTTTTTTAATTTCTAGATCTGACATTTGGTTTCTTTTTTTTTTAGGTAGATAAAGTAACATGAGTTCCAGGATTTCAGGGACCAACGGAGTTGTCTTGTGCTACTGCGAACTACCGACCCCGTTACTCACTTCACTTCAATCTCACAGCATTGGGAGACAGTTCTATGGTTGTCGCAGGGGGTGTTTCAGCTTGTTGTAGTTTCTTTTGTTGGGCCGATAATCCGGCATATTGTACTGCCAACAGTGATCGGAGTAAGATGATTTTTTATGGTGATAGTGCAGCTGTAGTCAAAATTTTAAATTGAATATTTTAATAGTTCTCATTATAGTTGTAATTGTATTTATCTTTATTTTATTTCTTCTGATACTCATGAGAGTATGAGCACTCCATATTATCTTTTTTAACAGATCTGTAATGATTTGCGGCTTTTATTTTGTCTATTTCTGTGCTCATACTGTTGTGTTGTAAACAACTTAACCAAACAATGACAGAATGGTCATTTATCCAAGAACAATTGGCAGTAAGCTGTTCTGAATAAGTTGTCTCAAACAGCAAGTTAGTTTATTCTGATAATCTACTGATTATCAGAATAATCTGCTTACAGCAGATTATAAGTAATCAACAGTTGCCCCAAACAGATTGCTAGTAAAACAAAAAATGATTATGAGAAAAAAATATCGTCGAAAATGTAAAGATTGTAGAGTCATTCTCAGTGTAAATTAAAGTACTAAACATCGATTATTAGTTATAAATTTTAATGAAAAATTTTACAATAAAGAATACAATAAAAAATTGTCATAGATTTAGATGATGACACCTAAAAGACAATTAAAGTTTTTAATAAGTAAACTTCAAGATTTCAATGTTTGGGATGTTCATGAAGAAGCTAATTTCATGTGAGATAAAATAACAAACACTATTAAATAAGTGTCAAAATATGTATTGGAGAATTTAAAGGAATAATTTTTATAAATAAAAAAAAGTTAGCGAATAAATATTATTGCACAAGTAAAAATAAAATACAAGAAGTTTTGTTATAAAAACTTGCTTAAATATAAAAGCCTGGAGAACTGAGAAAAATATAAAGTAGCCCGTAGGAAGTCTGGCATAATAACTTGCAATGTTTGATTTCAGGTATAAGAAATGGATCTGCAGCTTATTGAATAATCTACTGATAAGCTAATTAAAAATAATCTGCTGATAAGCTAAGTGCGATGACTATTGTAAATTTTTATTTTTTTTTTAAAGTTAGACTGCTGCTAGAGAGCTGTCATCGCACCTAGACAAGTGCGGTGTGAAAACGTTGTTTTCAGTTTTTTGAAAAAGCATAAGCTGTCAAACTGCAACTTATCCAAAAATGTCAGGTGAGTTTTCAAAATGCCACCGCAACAAATAAGCTGCCCCAAACGGGCCCTTAGAGATAAAGTACGAAATGAATATATTAGTTATAGGGATGGTGTAGCTCCAGTGGCGTATAAGATTAGAGAGAGTCATCTTAGATGGTTTGGTCACATTAAATGTCGATCATCTGAGGATCCACCTAGAAGAGTTGATGTTATATATTCGACTTATGTTAAGAAAGTTAGAGGTGGACCCAAAAAAACTTAGGCAAATTATATAAAAATGGAGAAAGTTGCACACATTATTGATTAAATGAAAATATAACACTCGATTGGACAAAATGGAGAAAAATGACTCATGTAGCCGACCCCACTTAGTGGGATAAAGGTTTGTTGTTGTTGTATCAAATGCGAACAATCTAAATTGATATTTGGAAAGCTTGGTATGAAGTAAAAATATTAATATAGTTCTAATCATTTTCATGTCCTTGAGTTTTCTTCTCATATATGTTTAGCTAATCCAAACTATGTTAGCATATATTAATTTGTTATTTAGGGTTTTCCGAGTATTTAATTTTGAAACTTTTATGAACACATTCTTTTAGGCATATTCATCTTTAGCATGATGTTGATTTTATAAATTATAATTTTTGTTTTGCTGAAAAAAAGCTATTATGTCTTCAACTTGGAAACTCTTTAACTTTTAAGTTCATAATAATGTGTGCTCTAATCTAGTAGCATAAACACTTTTCTTAGATGATTCAAATCTCTTATAAATGTATTATTTTTTGTTTTCACTTGTATTTAACTTCGTTAGGTTATTATAGAGAGCATAACATAACATTATTTAAAATTTAGTTTGGGGGCAAAAGTTGCACACATTATTAATTTGATCTTATTCATACCTAATGAGAAATCTCTACTAGCTTATAGTCAAAATTGCATAAAAACTTTCAGGAAGTATGGTAGGTAAAGATTAACTTAAACATTATACTTTGGATTTCATCATATGGTTTTTTATCTTAATTTTATGCGGACAAAGAATTATATAGAATTTCAAGTTTTTCTACATATTTTTGTGAATATAAATTTTCTTTGATTAAGCATCGTGATTTGATTTTGTTGAATAATGTGTTGTCAAACATTTTTATATGTATGATTAGTTAAATCATAGAATTGTGTTCAATTTCCCCATAATGTTTTCATGAAAAATGATTAAAATAAGTACCCAACAATTCTTACCATGATTTTATTATTTCATAATTTAAAATTTTAAATTTGGCATTATATTAATTCTTTATTTTTTTAAAATATAATCATCAATAATTGGTGACATAAATTACAAACCTTTTTTTGGATTTTTGAGATCGATTTAGATCTTTTATGATGCATGATTTATTTTGTTGATTAAATTTTCCAATGAACATCTTTATTTAGAATAAGTGTATTCAATGGAGAAGGTCTTTGGTGGTTAAATCGACCTAAAATTTATAGTGAAGCTTTTCGATTATTTTAAAGAGGGTGTATATCACAATCAATGCTTGGTATATGCATGTGTTTATATTTGGGGATAGAAGAGCATAGAGCTACATATTGTCATTAGTTTACTATTATAGAAACATCAATTTGATATAATTAATTAGAAGGAGATTACTCACATCTTGAGCTAATGTCTTATATGTGACTCATCAGTGGTTTAATAATATCAAACTTATTAGTCGTATCAATTAATTATTTAGTATGTACTCGATATGCATATAAGTATCAATTAAACTATGTATATGATGAGCTATTAAATTAGATTCCTAAAGCCTTTATAGATTGAAGAGAAGCTATAAATGTTGAAATCATGATAATTCAAAAATGCAAAATGTGAAGTCCAAAGGAAATAAATTAATATGTGATTTAAGTATTTAATTGCATGGCCGCATAAATATCTTCAAGTATGACAAAGAATGGCAAGATTGGGAAAGAGAATTAATGAACTAAATATGTATTCCATATTTGCATATGATAAATGCTAGATTGGGTGATATTGGTTTGTTCCGATGTACATTTTCTATATTCTGCATACTAATAAGAACATATCGATTAATTAAAACTACTCTATCATAGTGTAGACCAAACTTGGTTTAAACTGGTGAATTTATTTGTCACAATTTCATTCAATTGATTTGTTTTCATTATAATAATTAAATTGTTATTATTTTGTTATTGAGTTGCTAAAATTTAATGTTGAACTAAATAAATTAAGTAAATAAAATATTAATAGCTTAAAAAAAATGAAGAAACCCTAGCTCTCTATTATTTCTCAATATCACATACACAATTCGCCCCTTCGCATTCACTCAAAGTTAAAATTAAAAGACATAAATTGAAAGTACATTAGAATTAGAAGATTTTTAAACTTTAAATTATAGAAGATATTTCTAGTGTATATAATATATTTCATGAAATAATTACTTTTATTTTTACCATATATTTGAATCATTATTATGTCATTTACATATTTAAATAATTTTCATATTTATTACATCATCTAATTCAACGTTAAATTCAACTTTGATTGAACCTCTAAAGCTTAAACTCTTCCTTCTTGTTCAATGATTGCTCCGATTTAAAAATCATAAATGATTATTTTCTAAATGCTTGTCCAAAGTGTACATACTAGGATGTCCTCACAATTCATCATCACATTTATGCATATAAGATAGAAAGATTTCCATTCATAAACTACATAAACATTCTTGAGCCACAAAATACCTCAAACGATATGTCCAACATTTCATACAACCAACCATCACTAATATTAAACATATTCCACATCATCGGGCTACTTGCAAATTTGGTGATATACAATACAGAAGTCAATTTTAAGAAGATTGATGGGCTATTAAGCTTATCAAATAAATCACTCAATCATGGAATGGGACAATGATATTCAATTTTCATTTTGTTAATGGCCTAATTGCCAATGTGCATTTGCTATGTATCACCCAATTTAGGATTAAGCAAATTAAGAACAACATACAGACTAATACTCTCGCAAAATAACCCTCATTAATAAATTTAGCACCTAGTCATAGTCCTTATGTGCATGCAAGGTGATGTATAATGATAATTTTGGTAATGAAACTGATAATATTTTAATCATAATGTATTGGAGGGATGCCAATGAGCATTCTAAATATGCAGAACATCCTAATAACATTTTAGATTTGGCTATTTCTTTAGATATCCACACAACATCTTCAAATTATTCAAGAAAAATATATACCATATTTGCCTTCCTCAAAGCTCATATGAAGTTGACTTGGACACCAATATGTCCTCAATGACTTCCTCTTTCGGTGACAACAACATAATTCACTCACTTTCTAATTCTAACAAATATGTGTTATTGTACTCATCATGGATTGTATGTCAATCATATAACAATAGATTTCTCAACAATAGTTGACCAACATCATTCAAGAGAATATCGAGGTAAATTTCTTTGTGTACTTATCAATAAAGAAATTAAGCAAATATCACTTCTTTACCTTTATCTTTTTTCCTTTTCACAGCGAAGGAAGCTTGTAGGGCCTTAGATATTCTTTCATTAGCGACATATTCTTCACTGTGTAGGTGGACATAAGATTCTCATAGCTAACTCCGTCAATAATGAGGTTGTAAGCCTTCAATTGTATGGTGCATCAGGTGTGAAAAACATTGTGCCACTAACAATTCAATCCTTCTTCAACAGATGCATTTAACACGCTGTAAACCATGAGAAGATCCCTTCAATATCATCTACCTGTTGATCTCTTTCCAAAAAATGGTCCCAATTCCACATCTTGGACTCTTCAACAAATGTGATCACTTGTTGATTAGGACAACAAAATACGATGTGATACAGCCCATGAAATTTCAAGAATTCCAATGTTTTTTACTTTTTGGGTTAGATGCTAAATTGTTCATGCAATTGCTGATATTGGTCTCTCATTTCTAGTTAGAGAGGTTAGGTCTGCAAACTATAGTTTCGCAAATAAGAAAATCCTCCCTTTTTTGAGATCTGGTTGAATTATACCTAGGAATATGCTATTGTCATTCTATCTTCACAGCAAACTTTACATTATAGAGCATCTAATATTACTGAAAAAGAACTAAACATGTAATAGCTAAACACAAATCCCAAAGAATCTTACAATTATATGTACTTCATGCTCAACGACATCAAAATTTTCCCCAAGTTTTTTCTGTAACTTAATAGCTACAAGCAAGTTACCGTAATCAAGTAACACTTCATACCTGAAGAGCCGCTTCTACGTATGCATCTAATGAATGCAGTCATTGGGATTCAGCCTTCCTTCAAAATCAAGGATGTCCAACTTCACCTTAAAAACATGATATTATCTTCTTGGCTCATGCATAGGTCCACAGTGCGGCAGATCCTTTTTATAAGACAGCTCATTGGCCATTTGATCGAAGGGGTTTTTCCTACTCCGTATATTGTTGAATTTTTTTTTTCCATTGGCTCTACTTGAATTTGTATCAAAATCAATGGATAAAGTACAGAAGATGTATGTTTGGGAGTTTAACATTATAAATTTTACTAAAGAAAAGGATATAGCATTAAGTTAAGCTCAAATTAAATTAATTCAGAAAGGAAATAAGAAGGCGGGCTACCTGGTGGATGAAGTCAACAGAATCGGCAGCTGCATTATAGATGGAATCGGCGATCCTCATGAACGAGGGGTAGACCGTCAGAGAGCGGTCAACCCACACCCCGTTCACAAACGAAAGCAGCAGCTCACTGTCACCGCTACGTACGGCTTCAATGAGATTAGAAGAAGCAGAGTGGAGATGGTCAACGGTGGGTGAGCCAAAGAAGGACAGCAGCTGCCGCAGCGTCTCTCCCTTAGCACCTGCAGCAGTAAGGCTCAGAGCTGCGCTGCGAGAGAGGGGCGAGAAGATGAAATTGGAGCCTTCAACCGCCGCCGGAATCCCCTTCAACTCGGCTATTTTAAGTAACGGGTCCATTTTGCTGGCAGTTGTTTTCAAAGGCGATGATGACTCTAAGGACCTGAGGAACCGTCTATGGAGCTTCAGTACTGTATAGCGAATAAGAAGAGATCTAAGGTTGAAGAATCGCATCGGTGGAGAGCGAGATATAAAAGCCCTGCTCACTTTTAAGAAGTATCAAAAGTTCGNCGGCGAGAAGATGAAATTGGAGCCTTCAACCGCCGCCGGAATCCCCTTCAACTCGGCTATTTTAAGTAACGGTTCCATTTTGCTGGCAGTTGTTTTCAAAGGCGATGATGACTCCAAGGACCCGAGGAACTGTATATCGAGCTTCAGTGCCGTTAGCGAAAAAAGACTAATGTGGAAGAATGGCATCGGTGGAGACAGAAATGATGGCGACTGGCGAGATATAAAAGCCCTGCTCTTTTTTAAGAAGTATCAAAAGTTCTGCTCAGTAAAACTCACCCAATTCCCATGAATTTACATATCTGTCACTTATAATTTTGTTATTTACTTTTCCCTACTCAAATCTTTTATGACAAAAAAAATCAACCTTAANGAGAAGAAGAAAAAAGCAAAGTTTTAGAAATTAAATCTCCTGTGAAGGGGAAATCCAGGAAGGGAGGGAGCAGCAATTCTTAAATGAGGCAGCTCAAGAGTATCTCCATGAAGCAGGAAGGACAAAGGAGGTGGGGGGTTCACAACAACAAAAATAGCTTTAGAGTGGAGCCCATGTCTTGCAAGCCAGTTTGCAGGTTTGTTACCCTCTCTATAGTTGAAAGTGAAATGTACATTGAGGATAGAATTGAAAATCTTAATCTTCTGAAACCATTGGGTATGGGACCAAGAAGACCGGTCCTCAGAATCCAAGAGTCTTTTCAGCAAGATTAGTCTACCTCTATCCAAATATTGTGCCATCCAGATTTGTAAACAAAATTTAGAGCCCAATAGACCGCAATAAGTTCAGCTTCAAAAGCATCTGAGGCCTTAACAAGAGCATAAAAGAATAGAATGCACTTACTGAAGTGGTTCGTAAAAACTCCCCCCACCCCAACACCCAGCAAATTAAAGCTTTTATCTGTGTTGATTTTAACAATAAAAGGCTGTGGGGGTTTCCAAAATACCTTACAAATCATTGGGGAAGCCACCTCCTCATTTTTTCGGGTGCTACAAATATTAGGGAAGTTTTTGTACTTGTTCATTTTGGAGAGGTAGGAGATGCAGTTTCTGACCACCTTGGAAGTATGTGTGGGTCTGGCCTCAAATTTGTTGTGGTTCCTAGCCATCTAGAGGAACCAAGCCACTAGAAAAGGATTAGGGGCAAGCTTTTGTCTTTTCCAACTGTACTAGTAGGTAGATAACATAGACCAATGCAGATCAAAGTCATGCAGGCTCAATTTACTCATAAGGTCAAATCAGACCTTTTGAGCAAAATTGTAATTGAAAACGATATGGTTAATAGTCTCTTAATTTTCCAAGCAAAGGCAACATCTGGAAGGGCCCCAAAGATCTTTTAACTTAAGCATGTCATCAGTGGGCAAGAGGTTATGGAAGAATCTCAAACAGAAAAAAATGGAGGGGGAAAGGACTTTGTTCCAAATGACCTCCCCCCAAGGCACCTGGTCTCTGCTATAGAAGTTGGCATATATAGCTTTAGTAAAAGTTTGATTTGTGTAAGTTTGCCAAATGAATCTATCAGTCTTAATTCTATTGAAGTGGGTCTTAGAGATATGGGTAACATAAGGTTCTTGAAGTAAAGTTTGCAG